>JAENPR010001022.1:0-234524 GCA_018135685.1 Themeda triandra
AGATCACTAAGGAAAGAATGCGGATATTACTCACGAAGGAGTCGGCTCCATAGAGGTACAAGGCTGGAGGGGAACCCGAGAAGCCGGCCTCCTCCGCTCTTGCTTCCTTTCTCTTCCTCTTTTAATGTATACAACTAGGCACTAGAACCTAGAGGGACACTACTACAAAGTATATGATATGGGAGTGGAGCTCTTCTTGTGTAGAATGTGTGTTTACAAAAGAGAAAATAGCCTCTATTTATACTAGAGAGGTGCCTTGGGAGAGTGGAGATGCTCCTAGGATATTCCTTGACCTTCCCATTGAAGGCAGGTGGGAAACCGACCTCCGTAGTCGGTTGTACGTCGGTTGTACGCAAATCTCGCGCTAATGAATCAGGCCAGCTTGACCTGCTGATGCTGCTGGTTAAGCCGCTCATATGCATGGTTAACTGTAATGCACGTTAGCTGGGCCTGGAGCCTCACGTTGTCTTGCTTTAGCTTGCTTCACGCCGTGCATCAAAATGCACCTCGTGCAATTAGCTGGCCCCATGTTTTCTTATTTGCTCTTGTGGCTAATCACGTTGGTTAATGGGCCTTGGTACATGGGTTTGCAAATGCTTGTTTCGTGAAGCCTGGTGCATGCTCCTTCTATGCTGACCGCAGAACAGATTTAGTAGTGAGGCCTGGTCACTGGTGCGCTGATGCTTTGCCCTGCTGGTGGAAATGCACGTCGTGCATTGGTTGCATGGCAACAGCGGGCCCAGCTGAGCCATATACACCTGCTGCTAGTGTCGGCATTTGGGAGAACTCTAATTTGCACATTGAATAATTTCTCTTCCCAGCCTTTATTTGAAAATATTTTCTTGTCCAATTATCGGCCAAGCTACACATTTACTATATATTATCTTTCTACACTATCTCGAGTAATATCCTGCAAAACAACTCCGAGCAACAAAACTTGTGGAAATAGTTAGATAAAATAATATAGTTCTACGGTGTTCCTTGATTTCTATCATTTTAGATTACTTTGGCCGGTCAAAATATGCGCAATAGGAGGCGTCAACACCTCCTGCCTCTATCATACTCCTCTCGTAAGTCTAGCAAGTCTTCCAAAATTGAGACCCCTTCCTAGTCCTGTCTGGTATATGCTTTCTATCCCCCAAGTATTTTTTCATCACTAAAGAGCATCATAAGCTAGCATCCTCTCTCAATCTTGTCAGCCATTCCAGTCAAGAGACACTTGTTCTTAGGTCTATTCAAGGCTTCCCATTTAATCATATGATATTTCCTTTTTTTGATGTGCTGCTAGTAAAATCTTGATCACAACATCTAATTTTTGGTAGTTCCCTCATAGAGTGATACACCCCCTGGTGTATATAGGAATGCTTGACAAACATGAGTCAATAAGGAAGATTTTCCCCTAGATGACAAATATTCACATTGCCAAGTTCCAAGTCTCTTCTCATTCTTCTCATTCACATACCCCAATTGTGCTTTTGTAATATTATTGCAACTAACTCGGCATTCCTAGATATGTTATTGGAAATGAGCCCACTTTGCATCCCATGATAGAAGCAAGCTAGCTCCGTTGATCCTCCTCACTTAAAACCATAGTATAGACTTCACTTTTTTCAAAGTTGACCTTCATACCAGGACATTGCCCATAGCAACAAAGCAATCTAGTGTTTCCAAGGTTCTCAGAGAAAAATGCAGGAAAAGAATGGCGTTGTCTACATATTGTAAATGAGATAGCCTCCATCCACGCCTATGGTAATTTTGAGCTCTAATAGCCCCATCTCTCAGCTCTAGTTAACATAACCGATAGAGCATCGCCAATAATGTCAAATGATAATGATGTATGGGTCCTGCCTCAATCCTTTAAAGCTTCTAAAGTATTCCCCTTTCTCCATTGATGTCTATACACACTCCTACCTCCTAACTGCTTGAGAAATCCATTGGATCTAGGTCTCACTAAATCCTTTTTCTTGCACTTCTTCCAAAATTCCAGTCCATCTTTATCATAGGCTTTCTCAAAAATCTAATTTGAGAATGAACCTAGGAGATTTTGTTACTTTCAACTCATGAAGCACCTTCTTGAAAAATTACAATCCCTTCTAGTATATTTCTTCTAGGAATGAATATCATCTGATAAGGGCTTATAATCTTCCCAGACACTGATGTCAGTCTCATTGTCAAAATTTTGGTAACAATCTTGTACAAGACATTGAGAAGATAGATTGGTCTGAATTGTTTAACATGCACAGCAGACTTGACCTTGGGTAGTAATATAATCACTCCATAGTTCGGGCCCACAAATCCAAGGACCCTCACATAAGTTATCCATCATCTCTTTGACCACACTCTAATTCTGGGCCCAAAAGGATTTGAAAATTCCACAAAGCAAACCCATCTAGCCCACGAGCAGCATTGTTTTCCATCTCTTTAATGGTAGCATCTACTTCCTCTAAAGAAAAAGGCTTAGTGAGTCAAGTTATTCTCTTCTTCTAAGGATAGTCTTCTTGCTCATGCCACAAATAATCATCTAGATGAATGTCACCACCTCACCCCCGCAAATAGCTACTTGTAGTAATCAGTGATATGACTTCTCGGCACACCAGAGTCTACCACTTCTTCACCAACAATCTCCTAAAGATTTGAATCTCGCATCTTCCTCCTCCACACTTGTGGAAATAGTTGGAATTAGAATCCCCAAAGCCAACATCCACTTCTCTCCACCTTTCCTCTCGCTAATCGGACTTCTTCATCAAATAAAATTTGTTGTAGTTTCCCATCTAACTCATATCTCTCTCCTCCCATTCTACTAGAGCTAGAGGTATTATGTCACTCCAATCATCTAGAATTCGTTTTCTTTGTAACATTCTAGATTTGGTTTTTCTTTCTCTGAACTATCAAAATTTTGTCCCCAACACTTAATACACCTTCTCGGCTTGCTAGAACAAATGTGCCAATGGTCAGGGCATCATGCTTAAATCTCATAGGCCACTTGTACACTACGCACCTTTAAAACCCTCTTGTGATAGCCAAGGTGAACGAATCTAAAAGTAGAATTACTTTGCAATAATGACCCCATCAACATTCACCATCAAGGGGTTATGATCGAGCCTAGTCTTGGGGCGTGTTCACCAATGCCATGTTGAATTTATTTTCCATCCCCGAAACTAAGGCTTTGTCCAACACACACACATGATGGGAGGAATTTGATTGTTAGTACATGTAAAATCTGCTACCAAGTGCAACTCCTCAAAGTTGTGGTATTGATCATCTCATTAAAAGCATCCATCGAGTTGTTGATTTATATTGCTATTTGAATTTTCCTCATCCTCCTAATCATATTGAAATCACCTCCCAACGGTATAGGGTCATCTAAGCTAAGAATTTTCCTCTGTATCTCCTCTAATAATTTAATTCCTTTTCATCATGAGCGGTGGCCATATACATTGACTAATCTCCATCTAAAACCGTCCATTTTCATGGACAAAAGAAAACATTGGAAGTATTCTCCACAATCTTCTTTCCACCACATGAGCCATCTCTTTATCAACCCCCATCAATAAACCTCCCTCTTCAGTGCCCCGAAAGCATGGTAACCAAGACCAAAACATATCCGTCTGTCTCCGCAAATCTCTCCAACTCCCTTTGCTTAAAAGTAGTCTTAATTGTCTCTTGAAGACAAATGGCCTCAAAAGAATGTTTAGCTTGCATGTTCAGCAGTAATTTCCTTCTCCAACATTACCTAACCCTCTAATATTCCAAAAGAGTAATTTCATTCTTCTATATTCTTGGGTCGAACAGCCTCCAAACTTCTTTTCTCATCATCTAAACCTCTACCCTCTGTATTAGTTTCACCAGAAATAGTGTCATCCTCTAAAATGGAACCATCCCCTATGTAAAACCTCTAAAGCAGGAACAACATGTAATGGTGTTTTCTCTGACAGCACACCCTGCACAATCTTCTACTTGGCATTATTCAGGGCCATAACAACTTCCTCTTTGGCTTGGCTTAGGGAAATGTTAGCAAGTCTATTGGATTCCGTACCCCTAAAGGGAAACCACACACTCTAGCCAAAGACTCTAAGGAACAATGAGAAATAGATAGGGGTAGGAAGGGATTTATGAAAGTTAGTACCTTCGGAGATAACTTTAGGAGCCATAGCCTTCTCTTGTACTTTTGTTGATTTATCCACCACCTTGAGCTCATATCTTAGGAGTGGGGGGTAGTAGCCTTCAGATAGCTATCCTTCTGCCCATGTATAGTATTGATCCTCTCCACATCTCCCACCACTTTGTCTGGGTCTCCTTCATCAACTTTCTCAGGAGCCTCCTCTTCACTAGTGCCTCTAGTATCAGCAACAGCTCCTAGACAATGACAGGCAAGCTATCATCAGCTAGAGCCTCTATCCCCACGAGTTGGAGCATAGCTGAATGCACCCTCATCTTGACGGGTAACATTTCATCTTGAGAAATCTCCATATCGTTATTGTCATGCTCCATACCGAGGGATTTGTTTGCACCCCGATAATTTGAAGGTCCAGAGCCATTGTTTTTTTTGAGCAGTTTACCAGAATTTTCCCAACTACTCTCTCCTTAGAGTCAAGATCTTCTTCATATGTGATTTCATCATCCTCATTATCTATGTCATCATCATCATCAGGTTTGATTGGGGGAACTTCCTCATCTTGTTAGAATAGAACTAGTGAATCCTTCTGCCTTTCTTGTTAATGCAGACATCAGATGAACCCCAAATTCTTTCAGGAAACTTGCAGGCTACCTTAATTCAGACATATTTCCAGCTGAGCGAAGGTTTGTACACTTCCTCTTGCTCCCCCACAAGCCTAGCCAATTCCAACATAGCATATTCAGATCTAGCATTCTCAGGAATCCCTCTAGCTTTAATCCATACTGATTGTAGCTCAAACAAAACACCGGGTCAATGTTTGTTTCCTCATAACAACATCTATATCAGCAGTCACAAATTTCCTTTTCCTCATCTGGTTCAACATAATTAGACCACTTTTGATGGCATTGTGACAAGGAATTCACTCCTAGAAATCCTTCTCACATTCCAGTACCACTCAGAGTTGATTAGATATTGCAGTTCTGTTTTTATTGTGAGCTTGGTGCCTCTGCCTTCAAGTACAGACACTAAGGCATTGACAAGACCATCAGCCTCTTCTTTCTTCTCATCTTTGTTTTCAGGAACCTCTAAGGAGTAAAACACTTGATTAGGTATGCCATACCCACACAATCTAAGACCTTTAGCATCATTAGTCTTTTGAGCCTCTTTCTTATGAGGACCTAAAGCCACTATCTTCTTCTAGGGAAATTTGGTATATTGCTCTTCTAGGGACCAAGTGTCATCTCCTTCAGAGGTGCTGCCTTGTTTTCCTTCATCGGGCAATCAAACGAAATGCGCCTAGTATCTCTGCATATGTAGCAGAATGGATCATTCTCACACTCAGCTTGATGGTGGCCTATTTGATTGCAATTGAAGCATCTCATCAGGGAACCTGCCTGACCAGCCCCATACTCCCAAGATTGTTGTGGAAACGACTTCTTCTTAGCCTCAAGCTTGTAACGAAGATTTGCCTCAGTCATCTGATGAACCTCTATCTGGTCTTGTTGCTCCCCTCCTTTTGCAGCCCCGGTTCCCATCGACCGAGCCTCTCAGCCTGCCGGGTGGACCAGCCCCGCCTCGCTCATCCCCTCCCCCGAATTTTACGCCTTCCGCGGCCATCCCTTCCCCTCTTGGCATCCGGGAATCATCGCGGCGGTCATGCCCCCGATCCCCCACTCTCATGCCTCAAATCCACCTCCATCGCCACTTCTCTCCATATTTTGACGCGCAACCTCTACAAATGTCCTCTCGTCACTAGTGGATGGTTGAATCTCGCGAATGTGCCTAGCCCTATCTTTGTACCGACGGACTTCTTGCTCGTCGCCAAGCTCGCGCTCGCGACGGGTCCCAAACCCTACTCTTGTCAACCCAAATCCGGCAACGGGTTAGTGGCGGCGGCTTCGATCTTGGAGGTAGGTAGGAGTGGAGAAAAGTTCATTCAATGATGGGCCTTGGGCCGGCTCACTATGTTGTTCCAGCCTCTTGCCTTGAACCCTTTCCCGCTCCTCTGCTTTCCATCTTCAACCTCATCACTCTTCTCGTGGAGGTGATCCATCAATGGCGGCTTTACTTGTCATAGAATTTCATCCACCGATTTCACTTTTTTCACCACCAGATTTGCCACCCTCTCCATTTGGCCAACAGAATTTGATGGGTAAGTTTCCAATTGCATCGAGTGATCATCCACCGCAACGATTGGTGGAACTTGAGTCTGAGGTGTTTGATTTTTATTCCCTCTCAGCATCCTCCAGTTGCGAATGTTTCGGGAGACCAAACGCAGTAATCGTGCTTTCTCACCCAAACTAGACGCTGGAAAATGTTCAGCCTCCAGCCACACCTCCAAATCCATCTCTAAAATCTCAACATCTAGATGTGGACCTCTACATCGCACATCGGAATCTCTGTGAAACCTCGAACCATCTCGTTGAATCTGGCCATCCGAGGCGAGGACGCATGGTGGGCACACCAACATCAAACGGCGATTCCCCATCCCCAATCCTTAGAACCCAGCGCCAGAAACTCCTTGCGAACGCAGTCTAAACACCTCCCCGACAACCTCCCATGGCAGCCATCACGCACCCCATGAACAACCCCTACTGCGAGGAGAGTCAGGGATCAACAAGAGGGGAAAATACCACTGTCAGGAGATGCAGCGTCGAGGGCGGTTCAGCTCTCCTACTTTTCCGTAGGTGAGGTGTCGCGAGGTCGCTGCCGGAGCACCCGCAGACGTCGGAGTCGACGACTTCACGGCGTCGTCGTGCCCTCTCGTCCTGACCCTTGACCTGTCCCTCAGAGATCGAATTCAGGATCTAGTTACGACTTATTGCCGCTTTAAAAATAACAAGTGTCTGATTGCAGCCTGGAAGTCATATATCCAGGAGTGTCTCAACTGTTTGTAACCCCGTCTCCTCTGCCTCACCCCCTCTGTAACTCTTTCACTCGGTATGCCGGTGCAGCACCCCTATAAAAAGCTTAATGCTAAAAAAAAGAAAATATTGCAACAACACAGCAACAAAACATCGAGTACAGCGCGCCTCACAGAACAGAGCATCTCCAAGGGTGGTATTTTTTATAGCTTCGAGTATTTGATTTTTATCTCCAGCAAACCACATGCTGCTCTTCTGTCTTCTTACCCAGGAGCTCCTTGCACTCCGCCTTCTTCTTCTCATTGAGCTTCTCCTTTTGCCGCCAGCTCTCCAGCTTCCCAGCTTTTCATTTCATAATTTCATCTGCACGTTATCTCAGTTTCAAACATATTTTGCCGTCTAAGTTCTCAAATTCGATATACAACTGAGTGCCAATGGTGCCTCAGATGCCTGGAGAACGATGAGCGCGACAGCAGGGAGGCGAAAGGAACGCGAAACGTACAATACAAGCGCCTGACAGAAGTTCCTCCGGGAACGCACACCGATCCGTCTCCGCGGCGGCGGCTTTGGCGGCCTTGCGCTCCTTGTTGGCGACGCGCGCGGCGGCGCCAGCCGCGCCACGCGCCTCGGCCTCAATCAACTGCACCCCGGCTCGACCCTCGCCAAGGCATGCACGGAGGCGTGGAAACCGTGGAGGGATCGCAGGAGGTGGTGCGACGGGGAGAGCGCCATCGCCGCCGCAGATGGAGAAGAGATCGCGGGCCATGGCGGAGGCTGCTAAGCCTCGGCGCGGAGCAAGTGAAGAGAAGAGCTGGGCCGCTTCTTTAACGAAATACAGCCCGGTACCTGATGAGGACCGTTTTGGGCCAGATATACGCCCGTTTTCTTTACTTCTTTTTAGGAGAGATATAAGCCCGTATTGATTTCTACACTAAACGTGGAAAAACGTGAATATAAACGTAACACCCACATCACTTTTACAATTCAAATTTCTTCGAGCATTTTAAAAACTCGTGCTCTACACGCTCGCACCAGTGCCCCGTACGCGCCAAGCGGCAAGGGCAGTATATCGAGCAAAGCTGCACATGCGTGGACGGTGGACATGGCCTTTGAACAAGAGATATTTCTATCTGATGAAAGACGGCAAGAGAATCCAAGGTAATACGGTTACATGAATTTGAACCATACACCATGTTGATAGCAGCATCCTCCTAGCTCTAAAACTCCTCCAAAAGCTAAGCAGCCTAAAGAATGACAAAAGGTCCCTTTGGCCCATCCTTAAGTAGTATGTACAGTGTAAAACTCAGCGGTAGTCATTGCTAGTACTCTTAACTGTATGACGGTTAAACTTTGGTTAAATAACCAACCCCACAGCATCCGAACAACCAGTAGCGCTGCATACAGCTTTGTGGAAATTTTTCATACAGATTCATGTCGCACTTCGCGATGTACCTTCAACCTAAAAAGAAAGCTTGCTCAGGAGCTATAGCCACAATTATACGTAGTTAACAGAAATCTGATATGGAATGTCGATATGTTTACCTTGTGATAACAGCTGGCAGCTACCACTGTTGACAGATGCAATGAAGTTCAAAAGTTAATCATCGCCACTCCCGGCAACTACCACAACTCCAACTGCTGCTGTCAACAGGCTCTTCACCTTGGTCCCACGGTGAGCACCACCTGTGTATGTGCATCTCACAGACAGCACATTTGAGATCAGGTGGTGGCTGAGTATGCGTGCACTTGTTGCATGCTACCTCATCAGGGGTGGGGTCATTTGTTGGGAAGTTCATATTTGAAGCTCCATCTTCTACCATGAAAGACATTTCATCAAAACCAACTCCTTGTTGAACAAAGCTTCCTGTGCCATTGCTGTCACCTTGCAGACCAGCAGACATCCCAAAGGCATTGTCAAGCTGTGTATCATCAGCTTCAAGTAGCTCGGTGAACGAGAAATAAGTCTGGGGCTCATACTCGTCCATCCCAAAGCTGCCACAGCTAGTGTCATTCGACTGGTGATTAGCCGTGAAATCAGGAGGTGTAGCGTATGCAACTCCTTGAGAAAAATCCCACCCCAATAGCTCCGAAGCATCAATGCTATCAGACTCCGAAAATGATATTCCATTTGTATGGCTGAAATTGATGTTTCCATTCCCTGGATGTTGATTCTGGACATTATACTCATTCACAGGCCTACCAGCTTGATCAAGGTATTCAGTACTTTTTGCTTGTGCTCTTCTTACAGACAGCTTCTGGTTACTTCCAGGGCCAAAGCTTGCCATGTTCGTTGACAAATCAATGTCCATTGTATCATCCCCAATTGGTTCAACTATCCCATAAGAAGCAAGCAGTGGGTCCTGATCTGCTAAAGCAAAAGTCTCCTCACTAGATAGCATAGTTGACTGCGATGATGTAGCCACTGTTTGTTCACTTAATTCTGGTTCAGGCTTTGTATAACCATCAGAATGAGGACAATGTGGTATGGCTCTCCTTCGGCACCTACAGCACCGGTATGCAACCAACTCATCAATCCTTTCTTCATCAAGTTGCAAGGCATCACCATGAAACCAATCTGCATGCAGGGAATATTGAGATGTTAGGAAAAAAAACTTGAAAGATAACACAAAAAGGATAATGCTAGAAGCTACAGAAATGCTAGGCTTACTTCTGCACTTCTCACAGCGTACATACAATAAATATGGAGAATAAGCTTTGTCACAGAGACAACATGTAGGTCTTATTGATGAACCTATACCATCCTTGCTTTTAAGGATTACATCATTCGCCCTGAACTCAGTTCCGTCATCTTTGTCGCTCTTATTTTTCTTCCATACGAGACCAAAATATGTGATTGCTTGAACTTTTTTAGGTTTCCTTTCTTTTTCTGACTTTGACTTTTTAGCCTTTGTCTTTGGCAGAGCTTGGATATTAGTGATATTCTGAGTTGCCACCTCTGCGAGTGGCTGGGCTTCCACCTTTGCAGTTGGCTGGGCTTCCACCTTTGCAGTTGGCTGGGCTTCCACCTTCGCAAATTTATGTGTTTTCACGTTCACAACTGGCTGGGTTTTCACATTCATAGTTGGCTGAGCTTCCACCTTTGCAAATGGCTGTGCTTTAACCTTTGCGACTAGCTGGGCTTCAACTTTGGGGGCAGGTTCACCGGAATGGGAAGAACTAACCTTAAACACAATTCTGGGAGCAGTCACTGGCTGTTGGCCATTACTTTTCTGTTGAGGCCGGAAATAACTTGCATTTGTACTGTAACTAGTAAGCATAAGATTCCGCTTCTGGAGGCATAACTTGCATATCAAACTGGATGTAGCACTGCTTCCTTTGTTAACAACAGAATTTGATGTACACTCTTTATGACAATTACCTGAAAGTAATTTTTAGATGGCAATAGTGTGACTAAGTATTCAAAATATCAGAAATCGGTGAATTGTCTTCTTGAATATTACAATGACAAATTTTGAAAACAAATAATCTAAAGAGCGCGACATAGATCCATACCTTGACAAGTGCTGCATATAACAATATCCCTGCATGTGATTAGCCAAAATGCAAAAGGTCAGCATCTCAAAAAAAATAAATGTATAATCAGTTTATTATCATAACAAAGAGGTGAAGTAGAAAACCTGTAGAGAACATCCTTCTTGCATGAGGTGCACGGATAGACTTCTCCTTTGTGGAAAAGATAAGAAAAGACATCTCCAGCATATGCTTTTACTCGCTTTGGGTATAAATTGGTAAAACAGTTAGAGTCCGAAATTCCTGGAGTAGGCAAGGAGGTGTGCTGCTCAAATTCTCGCAACATGTACAATGGCACATGGTTTTCAGAAAACCACAATTTGCTATTTTCACCCTGATCACCTTCTGATTCCAAGATAATTTTAGTCACACGCACAGGAAGATGCTTTTGATTACGAAACTTCAGTGCATATCTTATCTTGTTATCGATTTTTTTATCACAGACTACAGCATTTCTGAGAGCAGAAAAGTCTGCATCAGAACTCTTTCCATCTGAAGGAATTTGATCTGGAGGGATGAATTCCTTCCATCTGATGTGGGCATCAAGATATCTAACCTGAGAGAAATGAATATTAGGTTCAGCAGATCATGCTAAATTAGGTTTAACGTACTGCTCTTTGCAACATCAGGACAGAAGTGCAAACCTGCAAAGCAAGTTGGGATGAAGTCTGGCTCATTCCAACACATCCTCTCCAGACAAATTGCCAAGATCGTCTTGGAAAATTGGAACCTTCATGGTAAGATAAACCTGATATCCTCTGTTTACCACCTAGCAGGTGACAAAAAAAGTCAACTTGTTTATGTCTTGGACAGTGACAGAGGATGAAATAGGACTACTAACAGTTAAACCATGTAATACCTTGGCGAGCAGCTTTTCTTATGGTTGAATGTAGAAGAGCCCCCCTCTGCAAAGTACGTTTTGAAATATTTCCTCCGGTCCACCAAGTCCAGCTGTTGTCCTCATCAGTAGCAGTACCGGATTCGGATGCCAACGAACGCCTTCTGCCACGCCTTCCACCAACCCCACGTTTTTGGTACAGTGCAGGACGAGATGCTCCCATTGATGGACCAGGAGATTCCACAGGCCAATCATCTATTGGCTTAAACCAGCTTGCAGAAAATGCTACTCCACGGATGTTGCTTTCCAACTGCATAGAATATGTAACAATTTAAAAAAAAAACAAATTCATCTCACAGCCATTTATGTCTATTTTTTTAGCTTTTCAACTAGGCTATTTATCTTTCTTTCAATTGCATAACTTGCATATCCAACTTGATTATCCAGAAGCAATCAGTATGGCAATATATGGCATTAGGCATGTTACTACATATCCACTCTTTTGTTCTGCCTAAAATATACCTCATCATCTAGTCCTAATTATCCAAGAGTTGTGCCAGCGAAGCACTAGATGCCATTGCTGCAACTTTTCTGTTGTTTCATCATCTTGGTCATATATTGTATGTTCATGAGTTATCGCATTGGCTCTATTATGATAATTTTCTTTTCAAGTAAATTGCTTTTTACACAAGGTACAGTACTCTATGTTTCAATCTGCACAAATAAAAAATATTTTGCATCCTGTTATGTTAAAAGCTTCATGGTGCCTCATATAACATGATTGAAAACCATGAAACCTCATGACACTTTCATTTCATGAGCCATGTGCAATGGTCAAATTATTATTGGGTAGATACTAGATAGTCTTCCATAGCTCTTTTGATTTTATCCTTGGTCCTAAGATCTTTTAATATAGCATATATCTTTTTTTAATTAAAAAAAAAGGCAGGAGATTCCCAGCCGGCCAGGTCAAAATCTTTTCACAAGGTTTTGCTCAAATCAAAACGCAATGTGGCATAACCTGTCAGGAAATGAAAATATATGTAAATACTAGTTCAAAGTGAACGAATATGGCTTTAAATGGGCAAAGTACAATTTACTCTCTCTTTAAGTATTGAATCATTTTAATTCACAAAAAAAAAAAAAAAAAAAAAAAAACTCACTGGTCATTTCGGAGTCAAATATCAATGGTTTTTTTGGAACAAAATGCTGTGTTTAGATTTAATTTGCTTTATTAAAAACTGCATGCTGGGATATTATGTATCTAGCTCAAGCTGAATAAGAAATCTGAAAAATACTATTCTATTTGATGTCCACCCCATCGCTGCCAGCATTCAGGTGATATATGCTATTTCACAACTTAGTTGTAGAATATTGAAAAGTACCTAAGGATGCCCAACAAAAAAATATACAACTCACCTCAAGCAAGAGGGGTATTACAGTTCTGCAGTTGGAAGCTTCTTGTAGTTGTTGACGCCACCTTTCTTTCTGCTTCATGTCTTGTAGCGAACCAACCAAGAGGCCACGCAAACTTTCCTCCATGTTGGCTAAATAAGCAACAATGCTAGGAAAATGGCTATCAGAATTTTTTATGACGCGCATGGTACTAAGAATTCGAGCAGAGCATTTTGCAGCATTTGTGGTGGCCATGTTAAGAAAACAAGCCTTTTTGGATCCACTCGCTGAACTTCTACAAGCAAGGCACCAACCACATTTATCTCTCGGGACTTCCATAAGCTTCTTTTCGGTACTCGGCCAAAGAAATTGTGTGGCTGCTGAAGAAAATGCTTTCAATTGTAGAGCAATGTCCGCAGCCATTTTCTTGCGGAGTTTTGCAGTCGGTTGGGATGCTGAAACTTTACCTTCATCGGATGTAATAACAGCTAGATTGGCAGCAGCAGATGCTGCAATGTTGCCATGATTGTAGAGGTTCATGTATGCTTGTGGTTTAAAAGAAGACAATTTTGCTGCCATGCCACCACTCATGCTTCCAGATCTTTCGGAAACAGCTGAAGGTGGTGTTTGCTTTGAGAAGATGGACAAAATGATCCTGCCGTCACAGAAACGGTGGACGAGTCTGGTTGGAATATACTCTGAGCTGACTGCACTCGTGCTATGTTAGACACACCCGTTACAATGGATCCATTCTGATGAGAAACTGAGGATACCACAGATGGTCCAAAAACTCCATTTCTGTGTGCATTATTTACGTTGTTCTGAGCTGACACAGTTTGCCTGCAAACTTCAGCATTCTTATCAGTGACAGCACCTAAGCTTGACTTGCAATTTTGTTCCTCCAGGCGTTTGGCTGAGTACACTGTGCTCTGATTAGCCACAAATTTCTGCTGCACATTTGTTGGAGGAAGTGCTGCTGTTTCTCTGTCCCCTCCATCTTTTAAAGTTGTCCGGACACTTCCATCTCCTGCATTTATTGGAATAGAAATAGAACTCAACATACTGGACCTTGGAGTATGGTTCACACCAAATTTACCTGTTGCTGATCTCTCACTACGAATTATACCTAGTAAATGCTTCCAGTAGTCCTTTATTTGCCTGCATAAGTCCACATATGCATCTGAGACAGCAAGTCTTTGGAGGACCTTGGCAACATCATACTGATTGTAATATCTTGCATAAGACTCCGCATCTGAAGCTGTTTCAATCCTGCAATATTTGATGGAACAAATACAAAGGAAACAAATCATTAGTAAACCAGTAAACCCAACATATTGCATGACTAATTTGCAAGAACTTACACCAGCAAATAGTTGCAGGTTCCTAAGAATAATCTTCCACACATATCAATGCCAAACATTTGAGCTCCTCTTGCACCACGCTCAATTCTTGAAGAAGTCAGTCCAAGCTTGTTAACCACACATTCTGGACAGAACCAATCGCCCTGAGGAAGGAAAGCTTTGTTTTGACCAATACATCTCGAATGATAAGCCCATGGGCAGCCATCACAGCATACCAAAGTTCCATCCATTCCACATATTCGGCAATCATCACTATTGCCATCCTGAGACACGGCTGCTACAGCAGTTTCTGGATTTGTTACATTTGGAGCACTTTCGAGATTCTGGAAATCATTCGCATTTTGTAAGCTGAGGCCTTTGCAGCTCTAGTAGAGACTCCTCTTGAAGCAGCTTCCTGAAAGACCCTGGATTCTATTTCATATTCCATCTCCTCATTGTAACCTACTCGATTTTCTAGTTCAGTTTTGAGCTCTTCTGATTCATTGACATCATCACAAAGTATTTGCAGCACCCTCAACTTCATGGCAACAGGAAGTTTATAGTATTCAGCGACTAGGAGGCTTCTACCAAAACTCTTCCCCCCTAGATTTTTAATGCAACGCATCACATACAGGTACTCTAGTAAGAAATTAGGCCAAGTCAATGCATCTAGTAATGTCCAATCCAGGTACCTATACACAGTTCAAGGGAAGTGATGTCAGAATTTGAAGTACAGAAACACAGCACCTACAAAATAGTTACTGTGGTTAAAAGTGGGTTGTTAGAGTACGTACTTCAGGCAATTTGAAGCCTGTTGAGATCCTTCAGCAGATTTAGATTCAAGATGCCGCCTCACTGCCCGCAGTAGCGAGACATGCACAGCATCCAACAAGTTATTCTGCACGCTGCAATTAATGGCCGCAACAAAATCGTCCAGACCAAATGGACTCAGGAACAGCTGCACACTGAACGACCGCAGGAAGTTATAAACAGAGAAGAGAGAACTTATGGACTCTTCTGGCACAGGTATGTCTCCTGATGACGGAGGCAACTCCACGGCCTGCACAGGAGGGCATTGCTCAGCTGTTTCTTCTCTAGTGAAATCCGATGAATTACTCGAGGATTCAACATCCTCAGACATATCTGAGCCAGACGCGCTATGCTGCACATCAGGCCTGGCAGGCATCTCACATCCATCAACCCTCTGCCTAGTACTTGCTGGCTCTTTGACCTCCAAGACACTCCCTGAAGAAACCAGCAAGTCCAGCTTCCTCTTCCTGCAGCTCACCTTCATGCCTAACGCACCATTATCATCCGACATGAGAAACTCCCAGAGCTGAGGAAGCCCCAACTCCTCAGCATGTCCGTCCTCAAACACCACGCTGTAGACCCCAGCCGTGCTATCATAGGATGCAACTTTCCCAATAAGAATCCTCACGTGCCCTGGAGCGCTCCGGCCAATGTAGCGGCCCACCAAGCATTCCCCAACCTCCTCTTTCACCTGTATTGCCCTAGAAGGTGCCGTAGTCGCTTGATTCACCACTCCGCCATCACCTTCCTCTGTCTTAACCTCGCTTGCCACAGCCGCTGCAGTGCACTCTTGTTCCTGAGCATTGCTCTCTTGAGACAGAACACAGCCACCATCTACCTCCATCTTTGTTTCAGACACCACGGGAGCTGAATCTTGCGGTGCCCCCAGATCACTCCCCTCCGTCTTAACCTCGCTTGCCACAGCCGCTGCTGTGCACTCTTGTTCCTGAGCATTGCCCTCTTGTGACAGAACAGAGCCACCATCCACCTCCATTTTCGATTGAGACACCACAGGAGCCAAATCTTGGGGTTCCACCTCCACCTTCGTTTCAGACACCACAGGAGCCAAATCTTGGGGTTCCTCAGAAACGCTCCCCTCAGTCCTAGCCTCGCTTGCCACAACCGCTGCTGTGCTCTCTTGTTCCTGAGTATTGCCGTCTTGTTCCAGAACTTGGCCGCCATCCACCTCCATCTTCGTTTCAGACACCACGGGAGCTGAATCTTGCGGTGCCCCAAGATCACTGCCCTCCGTCTTAACATCGCTTGCCACAGCCGCTGTTGTGCGCTCCTGTTCCTGAGCATTGCCCTCTTGTGACAGAACAGAGCCGCCATCCACCTCCATCTTCGATTCAGACATCACAGGAGCCAAATCTCGGGGTTCCACCTCCACCTTCGTTTCAGACACCACGGTAGCCAAATCTTGGCGTTCCTCAGAAACGCTCCCCACATTCACCTCGCTGACAGGACAAACCGCAGAGCAGTCTCTCCTCGCAGCAGCACCCCGATCCCCCTCCATCCCCTGTTCATCAGATACTACAGGAGCCACATCTCGCACTTCCCCCACAATGCCGCCCCCACCTGCTCCATCCGCTGCAGTACCATCAGACTCCTCCTTGCCCGCTGAAGCTGAACCACCCTCATCCACCTCGTCCGCTTGAGCCGCGGGGCCACCTTCGGCAACCTCCACCCCCGCCTCGCTCGCCGACGTCTCCGCATCACGCCCACGCTCCGCCGCCGCCCCGGCCGCGGTAGTCTCCTCCTCCGCAGCAGCGGCGACGCCAGCGGGCGTCCCCGCCATCGCCTCGCCACCGTCCGGCGCCGCGGCGGGCGCCCGATCGGAACCGGAACCGGAACCGGAACCCTCCCGGCGGGGCTCCGCGTCCGCGTCCGCGGCAGCGGACATGGCGGCAGCGGCACCGAAAACCTAGCGGCTGCGGCGCCTACCCAACCATCCGCCCGGCGAATCGCGCGCCTCTGTAGGCAGATTCCGTCGGGGCTGGTGGAGCGGCAGCGGGGCGAGGCGGCGCCGACGCCGGGGTGAGTGGGGTTGAGTGTGGGTGGAACGAATCTGGGAGCTGCCGATCTCGCCCTGTCCCGGCGCGGCGGCAGCGAGAGGCCGGCGTGGGTGGACGGAGCGCGGAAGCCGGGGAGGTCGGGCACGCGGGGTGATGCGGACCTTGCAAACCCTACTGCGGCGGCGGCGGCGGCGGCGGCGCGGCGCGGCGGGGAGTTGGGTGGAAACTGGAAAAGAGGCGGAGATGATGTGAAGAAGGGAAGAAGGAACTGCAACGCAAAAATCCCGGCCCGTGCCGCGGAACCGACTCGAACGCACGCACCGGCCTGGCTCGGCTCGCGTCACCCCGTTGGTCCGCGCCGCGCGTCTCGGGTCGTGCGTGTGGTCGGGTCCGGGTCAGCGCTGACGCCAGACCCACGCCCGACCCACACGCGGAGGGCGGGGATCACGCGACGCTGCCAGGTGGGGCCGCGCGGGTGGCTGGCCGGTGGGTTGCTTCGAGAGAGTTCGCGGGCGGCGGGCGCGGGTGGGGAAAGGGACGGACCCGGGTGGGTGTCCCAGTCCTCGTCGTGTCCGCGGCGACGACCGGGCTGAACCGGGTCAGCTTTTGGGCGTTCCGGCACCAGTCAAGCACGCACGACACGGGACGACGGCTGCGGTGGCGACGCGACGGTGGAGGGAACGAGGGAGGTTGGGAGGGAAGGGAGGTGCGGCGAGTTTTTTCAAATTCAAAAACGGTGGAGGAGCTGAGCTGAGCTGCCCGAGTTTTTTGTTGCTTGCTGCTCGGGTCAGGTAGGGCAGGCGCGGCAACGGTTGGTTTGGCTCGCGCCAAGTGCCGGGCTTCGGTGGTTTGCTCGCGGTTCCTGCTGTGGTTGTGAAGTTTGTGTTGTGTCCTGCGGACTGGTGAACCGGGAAAGGCAAAGAGGTGTGCTTGCTTGTGTTGTGTGTGCACCACTGCACCGCTTGGCTCTTGTGTGTGACTAGCTCTATATATCTTTCTTTGCATGTATACGCTGTACTGAACTCTCTCGTGGACACGTCGTCTCACGCACGCCCCTGCATGCATGATACGTGAACTAGGCAAATAAATGTTGTAACTCGGCAACTTCTCTGCGTACTTCTCGAGTGAACAAGTAGCTTTGCATACTCAATTTCAGATATATAATAATATAATAGTAATAGCCTTGCATAGTCGGGAGTGTACACTGACCATTGTTATGATATGTTACATAACCTTTGATGTTCAGTTGTACTACCTCCGTCCCACATTGACTGTCGTTTTAGCTTTAGAGTGGTGTAGCCAAGATTTGAGGGATGTATACGGTGCGTCTGTCCAGGTACATTGAAGAAGGTGTTAACGTACACAGATATTGCACTCCCAGGACAACAGAAATAGCGGGACAGAGGGAGTAGGCCACAGGGAGTGCTAAGGATGGTGTAAAAGCTCTACATAAAACTGATGCGTTTTGTCCTAAATGAGCAAAAAAGATTTATGCCACAGTATTTGTCTCTCCATAATTTAATTTCTTTCCCTTTCGGTCCAAATTTTTCTCAAAACTTATGGCTTGTTTGGTAGATCCTCTTTTGCTTTTGATTCTTAAGAATAAATGTTTCTGTGACCGAAAATGAATCTCTAAGATTGACCCTATGCAAAAGTTGTTACCATAGAAATGCGAATCAACAAAAGATATCAGGATCAGTAGTGCTATTGCACAAAAGTAAAAGTGAGCGAGCCACGACTTTTTTATTAGCTCGTAGCATCTTTAGTTTATTATTTGAGACAATAACTTTACATTATTTTATGATGGGTGTGATTCTATATAATTAATAAAAGTTTTTCAGAGATTTCCTTGAGAATTAGCCTAAGAGCTACAAAGTTCTTGTCAAACAAGCCCTTAAAATGAGAAAAATGGAATTCCTCGGATTTTAGAAGAGCAAAGTTCTACGAAGCTGTTGGAATTAAAGAATGGCCATAGAGATATTTACACAGGTAAATAGCATGACATAACATACATGATAAAAGAATATAGTAAGAGCTTGTTTGGACCAACTAGTGCTAACAGATATTCCCTCCGTTCCAAATTATAGTTTACTTTGATTTTTTTGGTGCATGCATTTTGTTATGTATCTAGATATATTATTTATCTAGGTACGTAACAAAATTCATGCACCAAAAATTCAAGATGAACTACATTTTGGAACGGAGGAAGTACTAATTGTTAACTAGCAAATTATTTTAGCGGAGGGTTGTTTAGATCCACCTAGTGATAAGTTACTAATAGGTGCACATGGCCTCTATTACCCAAAAACCAGCTAATGGAAATAATAGTTAGCAAGTCCTTAGTTAATAGTTAGTTGGTCTATTATCAAGTATATTTGGATCCATTAGTAAACTACCATTTATCATCACTAGTGGATTGAAATTGGCTCTAAACCTCTATTTAACACAAATTTTGAACACAAAATTGGAACTTATTTTGTAGATGTCTAAGTTCATAGCCGACAAAATTCTTTTTGAGAAGTGATTCTTTTCGAAGGCAAATAATAATTTGTTTAACATGAAAAAATAAAAAGGCCGATTTTCAAAGCATAAACCACAATCACGCTGAACCGCCATAAGTTTGAATTTGTCAATGATAATAAACCCACTTGATATGTTGATGCATCTTTCTCGCTTTGTCATTTTTGTAACAAAGAAAAGATTGTGCGTAGACCCTTGGGATTGGACCGGGCTAAAGAAAATGCCAGAATTGCTCCTTTCAGGCCGAAAACTTCTGGATGGGCCCATCTTTACAAGGCTACCAGACAGAATCTTCAAGTTGGGCCGGTTCATTTCAGACACTTCGTTGGAATGATGATATTTCCAGTCCATCACTTTGGGCCTTTTTTTTTTTAAGAATTAAGAATTATACACAAGTACAAACAACACTGTTATGGCTTCGGCTGACTCAGCGGAGCTTCACCAGAGGAGTCAAAGTAGCAGCACCAAACGCAAATTGTATGTGTATTCTAAAAAAACGCAAATTGTATACATAAGAGGAGCTAAAGCCTTTTTTTGTTACTACAGAGGAGGGGAGCAATATTTTAAGGCACTTCAATATATTTGCAAGTGCTTGCACGGAGATAAAGCCGACTTCTTTTAGGATGCCACTTGATTGGTGGAGTATAATGTCCCAATTTCGAGCTCAACATCGTTGTCTCTTAGCAACCCAACATGACTACTAACAAATAACTCGATTCAAAGTAGCAGGGTACAAGATCTCAAGAGAAAGGGAGGTCATGAATCAACAAGTAGTAGCAACGGAGAAGAGAAGCAGAGTACGGAGGAGGAAGAGAGTTGGGGAAGATGAACAAATACTAAGAGGAAAGGTATTTGTTAATAATTTTTTTGTATAACAAATAACTTGTTAATAATTGATTGAGTTATTTGTTAGTCAATCGAGTTGGGTTACTAACAACTATCAACAGATGGTTGCCTCCCCTACGCTTGCTCTTCTTCCTCAGACCTTCCCATCTACCTTCGTTGGACATGGCGTGACAAGCGATGATGCCAGGACACATCATTTACATTGGTGGTACTGGTGATGATGGTGTAGTAGGTGACAGCGATGACGCATGGTGGTGGTGCTTTGTAGGGTGCGGGTGTGAAGTACTAAACTGGAGGAGGAGGAGGAGACGATCTCATCTTAAGTGTACAATAGACTTGTCAGAAACTTATAGTATGAGTTAACAATAGCTAACATGCATCACTATATATTGCGATATTTGTTGTTTAATGGTATACTCTCCATTCTAAATGATAAAATGTTTTGGCTTTTCTATGTAACTACATTAAAAAATGTATCTAAGGAAGCCAAAAACATCTTTTACTACTTAAGGATGGAGCAAGAACTTTTTTAATACATTGTTATTGTCTTTAGGGTCTAGAATTGGTCAGAGGTGAGTTTTTTTTGGAGGGAATTGTTTAGTGGTGAGTTGTCACATGACAATTTGGACCAGCTGCTATAGGAGGTTCCTCCATGTTCTGTTACCTCAGAAAACGTTCGAGATAAACATCAGTGATGACGTGTTTCCTTTATTATTATCAGTACATTCGACTAGCTACATATAGTAGGAGCAGATCTTTACACGGAAGTACCTATCTGAACTACGTACAGACCGTGACAATTTTAGCAGCATCGGCATCCAGTAGACCAGTATTGGACTACACTCTGACTCTGACAGACTTGATGCCAGTTTCTAGATATTATCGCTGACGGAGCAAAATTAGCAACGGGTCGTCGCTTTGCATCTTGCCTGGAAGGTGATCTTTGTACTTAACCATCGCAGCTCATCTAGTTCAGTTGACAGCGCCGCCGCCTGCAACGATACTGACACATGCATGCATGTCATCCAATCCAATCCAACATACCCTGTCCAATCATCATCGTTGTTGCCGACGACCGGCCGCTGACTCTGACTCCAATCTGAGCTTGGCCTCGAGCTCAGTCCCGTGTCGCCACACGTAGTGGAGGCCGACGAGGAGCTCCGTCAGCGCGGCCTCCGTCTTCCTCTGGTCCGCGAAGTGGAGCGTCTGCAGCAGCAACACGGTGGCGGCGCCGTTCCCGCCACCGGAGGCCACGGAACTCCGCTGCTCGAAGGTCCGCTCCGACTGCCACCGGACCATGTTGTGCGCGAGCGGCGCGAGCCAGGTCAGGATCCGCCGCACCGTGTCCGACCACTCGGCGGCGAGGACGGCGTCGACGTCGCCGGCCGCCGCGGGCCTCAGCCGCGCCCTGAGCGACGCGCGGAGACGGTCCGTGAGCATGCCGTACAGCGCGTCCCGCTCGTCGTCGCAGATGTGGAGCGGCGCCTCCGCGAGCCTCTCGATGAACATGATGAGGTTCGCGCAGTGCAGCGCCAGCGCCGCGGCGCCCAGGGACGGCGCCGGCGGGCGCGTCACCACGTCGCGCGAGGAGGCGTCGAACACGGCCGTCGTCGTTCGGGAGTTGAAGCTAACGATGCCGCTGCCGCTGAAGTCGCCGTCGCCGGCGGCGGCGCTGCCGGCTGATGACACGTAGCTGAAGCTCAGCGGGAGGTGAGCCGCCGCCGCCGCAGCGTCGGCGGCGTGGACCCACCCGCCCGTCCTGCCCGGAGACCTGCTGGTGCCCATGACGACGCAGCCGATGAGGTGCTTCCCAGCCGCCCCCGGCCACCTGAGCTGCTGCCGCAGGCTCTTGCTCCTGGACATGAACAGCCGACGCGCGTCGCCGGCGGCGTAGTTGGTGGCGGTAACCTTGCCGGAGCTGGACCTCGCACGCAACAACATCGTCTTCCGAGGCGCGTCGGCGGCGATGACGGCGTCGGAAGGGAACACCATGGACTGCAGCGACAACGAGGCGCTCCACGAGAGCCGCGACGCCCTGGACGACGCCTCGTCGTCGGCGGAGAGGAGCAGCGCCACGGGCTCCAGGTCGAACACCTCGATGATCCTCGCCACGACGGTGAAGAGCGAACGGGCGAGCAGGCGCACCGCGTAGTCGAAGGTCCGCGCCCACAGCGACGCCGCGCGCAGCCGCTCCACCTCCTGCCTCTGCCTCGCCACCCGCCGCGCGCACTCGGCCCGGCTCGCCGCCGTCGCCGCCGCCGCCGACACCGCGCCCTTGGCGCCGCGGGGACGCGGCATGTGTTGTGCCTGCTTCTGCTGATGCTTCTGCTGCTGCTCGAGCTCGGCGAGCACGTCGAGCTCGTGACACAGGTGCGCTGTGGCCGCCACCAGGCGCTGCATCTTGCGCGCCTTGCGGTCCATCTTCTCATCCCTGGCGTACCTCAGCCCATGCGCGTCGCCGGCGCCACCGCCACCGCCACCGGCGCCGTGCTTCACGAGCGCGGCGAAGAGGGCGCCGAAGCGTCGCAGCAGCGGGTCGTGGCAGTGCTGGGACAGGCGGGCGACGGCGCGGGCGAGGTCGCGGCACGCCGACGCCATCTCGGCGAGCGCGAGCGACAGGAGCGCGGCGTCGTCGTCGGCCACGAGCCGGCGCACGCCCTCGAGCCGGATGCCCTCCCCGCGGAGCCGCGCGAGGCTGTCGCCTCCCAGCGCGCGCCACAGGCCTGAGGTCCGGGACATGAGGGAGGCTACCTCGAGGGAGAGGATGCCCACCTTCTCCCCGCCGCCCCGCGGCGCGCTCAGCTTCCGCATCCTCGGCGTCGTGGGCGTGGCACGGCGTGGTTGGGGCGTTGGGCTTTGGACGCGGCGTTCGGGTGTGGAGTGGGGGACTGGGGGTCAAAAGGCGTCTGCGCGCCAACGGCTTTGGTGGTGGGGTGGGCGAGGAGGAGCATAGGAAAGCTGCCTGCAGTGCGTTGGGCATCGGTAGTGTCACGGGACGGGCACTGGGGAGAGTGGTGGCGAGTGGGTGGGAGTTGAAACCGAGCGCGGCGCATCGCATCGGCAGGGGATTATTCGGCGCTTCGATCGCGGCGATGGGCAAGTTGGCAGGCAGGAGGTTTTTGCGGGATTCCGTGGGTCGGGAGGGCTGCGCTGAGCGTCGTCCTCGTGCCTCGTCCTGGTGCAGGCTGACGGGCTCCGCGGCGCGGCGTGTCTCCGTGCGGGTGTCGCGGCTCGGGGACGTCGCCGGCGCGCGCGGCGGCCGCGGGGGTTCCAATGATTGGCAAGAGTCAAGACGACAGCGGGCGTTTCTGAGCTGGGTCGTTTTGGGAGCCGCTGTGTTTTGGTGTCCTTCCATGCGTCACGAGCTCGCGGGCCACGGCATGTCATTTGGTGATTTTCGATGGGGGCGGGACCGCGGTTTGACGACTTGCTCCTGGATCATACTATGGAGGACTCGTGTGTCGAAGTCTCGAGGTGGAGAATTCGTCTCTGAGTGACACACGCCGGGCGGAGAAACGAAGTAGTGGAATCGTACAAGCCACAGAAAAAGGCTTGGGACTTGCCGGCAGTTAAGCAGCTAGTACCCGGCTGAACGTTGTTTCGTTGCGGTAGCGTCACAGGATCGGTCAAGGATTGGGGATAATCGATCAAGGGTGCCCTGCTGACTGCTGCCAAAGTGTTCACCGAGTCATTCAGCTCATCAGCTCCTTGCACGGAAGACAAGTTCATCTGCTGCTGGTGCTGGATGCGTCCCATTCCCATATTCCCACCTGGTTCCAAGGAGCTCTGAGAAAGGAAGGCGCCAATAGATGGATGTTGTTGGACATTCGACAGGCAACAACGGACCGTGCCGCCTTTTGACCTCTTGCGCACCCAAGAAATGCAGACCACTGAACAACACTTGCGTCTTCGGTCGTCAAGTTTGGTCAAGGTCTCAAGGAATCTGGCATTCTGGCATCCTGTTCGTCACCAGGCACTTTGTCCCGGTGTGTGTCATCTGGGCTTTGCCGATTGGAGCTTGTGGAAGTGAAGGAACCCAAGGGTGTTTCAGTGTTCAGCAGTTATGTCCACGGACACGGAGCTATGTATGTGGGATGATCTATTCTTGTTGTGTTATGAACTTAGCGTCATAACTTAAATGTATTTGTTTTGTGACAAAGAAAGTATGTAGAGTAAAAGAATTATTTAGGGCTTGATCGGCTGCTCTAAACATTTTAGAGCTAAAGTCTTAAAAAAACAACTTTGACCGTTACTAGGTCTAATTTCGCAGAAACCTTGTGGTTATTTTGCATACTTTAGCTAAAGTTTTCTAACTTTAGAGCTCTAAATCCATGGAGATTTTGCAAAAAAATCATGTGGTGATTTCAATGAAATCAGTCCAATTTCACATGGAAAACACAGGAACGGTAAAATTTCCCACTTTCTAAAGACACCCTTAGCAAATTGTTTCAAAATCTTGTCTCACAAATTAAAAATCCTAAACATATTATCTCGTTCTTTTCATATGCTTTTGTTCCTCCGTGTCACCCCTTCTCTTCTTCTCCGGCAACCTGTGAAGGGGAAGGGTGTAATCGTCTTCTCCATGGTGGCTCCGTTGAACATGAGAACGACAACTTCGGCGTCAACATCTTCATCGGCATGACTGAAAGTCCCTAGTTTGGTTTTGGCTAATTGATGAAACCTAGGACTAACCTTGTTTGTCTAAAGTGGTTGATTTAGAGAAAGGTTGTCCACATGATGAGCTTATTGCATATGAGGCATGACACATGTCATGTGATCAAAGATGAAGATCAAGACGATGCTTGGCTCCATGGACCGGTGTTGAAGGTGAAGGGCTAGTCGAGGCTTCGGAGTGAAGGACCATGCGATGGTGAAGCTCGGGCAAGACTAGGCGCCGATGGACCGATGCACGGTGAAGGGCAAGTGAAGTCGAGGTCGATGGATCGAGACGGTCACATGATGGTGTGAAGTGTTCATATCATTTGGAGGAACAAAATGGGCTCAAGGCAAAGGTATAACCGATAGGGCCATTTTGTTTTGCACTCAAGACACCATAGAGGGTGTGAGTGGTTTATGATCGATAGCCGCACTATTAAGAGGGAAGTCTTATCGGCTATTCGACGCATGGGTGCCACTAGGTGAATTCATGAAGTGCATTGCATGTAGGACCTAGTGAGCTAACCTAACCTTTGGGAAATGATTGTGAAAAGCTAACACACAAGCACATGGAGATGTACACTTGGTGGTGTTGGCACATTTACAAAGGTGGCGTTTGGGCGCGCTGTGGTTTGCAGGGTAGAGATGGGTTTGGGTCCCTCTCGGCGGGATTCGGCGCTTTCGGGAAAAATGGATGCATATTTTCTATTGCACCGGATGCAAAATTTGGTTGAATTCATGCTATCTTTGTTGATCAAATTGGTATACTTGTTGGATAGCATGTCTGAGAAGTTGGCGTCACGACGGGCTGAAAAAACGAAGTTTTGACAGCGCCGGACGCGTCCGGCGCATTGTGACTTGGCGTGAGCGAGTGTCGCGCGTCGGACGCGGCAGACGCGGGCCGTTCACTGTGCAGAGTCCGGCGCGTCTCGGGCTTCGTCGTGAGGCTGCTGGGCCGTCTGAGGGTGGCGGACGCGGGCTGGCCGCGTCCGGCGTGGGCCGGACGCGGACCAGAAAGTTTCTGAGCGCGGGCGTTTCCTCCGGACGCGGGACGCCGGACGCAGGCCGGACGCGGGCCGGACGCGAGGTGATTTGAACGTTGGGCCGCCAACGGTCGGCATCGCGCGGCGCGCTTGAGCCGCGGACGCGTCCGGCGGGTTGAAATCGGCTTCGCCCGAGGGGTAACGGTTGGATTTCGCCTTGGGCTTATAAATAGCCCCTTGGCCGGCCATGGGAGGCTCTCTTGCCCATTTCTACTCACTTGCTCATCCTTTGTGCTAGAGGAACACTCTCCCTCTCATCTCTCTTGCTTGTTGCTCATCCAAAGTGAGATTGAGAGATCACCTAGTGCATTGCATTGCTTGAGAGCATTCTAGTGGCACTTGTGGGTGGTTTAGCCGGTGGATTTCTTGTTACTCTTGGAGAGTACCGCTCCTAGCCGGCTTGGAGATTGTTGGAGGCGTTGGCAAGAGAAGGTGTATGTTCTTGGCCACCTCTCGGTTGATTTGTAAGAGGTTCTTGTGCTCACCTCACGGGGATCGCGAAGAGTAACTCTATTGGATTGCGCGTGTCATTGAGTATCTCACTTGAGAGTGGCGCCTTGTGGTTTCCTTGCGGGAAGTGCCTTGCGGGGCAAGTGGCTTGAGGGTCACACCAAAGGACCATCTAGGTGTTGGTCGACACAACGGGTGACGTAGCTTGGCGGTGCCCAAGTGAACATCCGGGGATAAATCATTGTGTTCATCTTGTCTCCCGGTGATTGGTCATCATCCTTTGTGTGTTGCCGATTGATTGATTGTTCATTTCTTGGTGATTGGCAACCTCGACTCTACGCGTCGGTATAACAAGCTCCTACCCTCTCTTGTATTACTTTGATTACTTTCTTGCAAAGTAGAATTGCTTGCGTGGTCGGTCGGGAACCACATCTTGTGTAGACTAAATCCCGTGGGTAGAATTGCTTGTGTGGTCGGTCGGGAACCACTTCTTGTGTAGACTAAATCCCGTGGGTAGAACTCTTGATCA
This sequence comes from Themeda triandra, assembly GCA_018135685.1. NCBI lineage: Eukaryota > Viridiplantae > Streptophyta > Magnoliopsida > Poales > Poaceae > Themeda > Themeda triandra. The sequence continues at coordinate 26,955 of JAENPR010001022.1, forward strand.
CTAGTGGTAGCTCTTGTGTGTACTAGTGATCACTTACTAGAATTGTTTGGATAGGAGGCTTGCAACACCTAGTAGGCTAAGCATAACTTGCTTTCCGCAGTTTGTGTATCTAACGAAGTTTGCTTAGTGAGTTTGTAAAAATTTTTTATAGGCTATTCACCCCCCTCTAGCCATCTAGGACCTTACAAGTGGTATCAAAGCCAAGGTCACCGTTTTTGTGCAAGGCTTAACATCCTACGGTGTTAAGATGGCTCAAATTGTGTTCAACCATGTTGGGGGCAAACCGCCTATGTTTGATGGAGTTAGTTCTTTTGACCATTGGAAGAGAAAGATGATCATGTATCTCGGTTCAATTCAAGAGAGAGTCTTGCAAGTTACTTTGCATGACTATGCTATTCTTGATAATGATCATCTCACCGATGAAGATAGAGCCAACACAACATGCAATAGAATGGCTCTCAACACCTTATACAATGGCATTGATACAAAGGTGTTTGAGGGGATCAAGGACTTGGAGCGTGCAAGTGAAGTGTGGACAAGGTTGGGTGAGACCTATGAAGGCACCAAGGTTGTGAAGAGTGCAAAGCTATATGGACTCAAGAGTGAGTTTGAGAACTTCAAGAAGAAAGAGGATGAAACAATCATTGAAATGTTTCATCGTTTGCAAGTGATTGTGAATGATCTCAAGAGTTTGGGGCACAAGACAAAAGATGAAGATTTTGTCACAAGTTCTTGATATGCTTGCCAAAGAGCTTCAAGATGTTGAAGCTAATGCTACAAAGAGATGGGCTTGAAGATAAGAAGCCAAATGATTTGCTTGGTGAAGTCTTGACATATGACAAATTTGATCAAGATGATGAGAAGGTGGAAGAGGAGAAGAAGAAGAAGACCGTGGCATTCCAAGCCACATCCTCCAAGGGCAAAGCACCAATGTTTGAAGAAGAAGAAAACAATGATGAAGATGGTGACTTTGAGATTGATGATGAGGCACTTGCTCTTGTGGTGAAGAAGATGGGTCACATGTTCATCAAGAGAAGAGGCTTCAAGAGAAACAATTTCAAGAAGCAAGAACAACTAAGGAAGTGCTTCAATTGTGATAGCACCGAGCATCTACAAGCCGAATGCCCATATGAGAAGAAGAAGAACTACAACAAGGGCAAGTTTGAGAAGAAGAAGCATGAGGCCAAGATGACACTCAAGAAGGGCAAGAATGGTGCATTTGTGGTCACTTGGGAGAGTGACAATGATGATGAAGATGAAGATACAAGCAACAAGGCTATGGCTTCCATCGCCATCAACAAGAAGTCTTCATTATTTTCTTCATCACCATCGTGCTTCATGGCCAAGGAAACCAAGGTACAATATGATGATAGTGATGATGATAGTGAGATGGAATATGCTCACGATGTTGATAATGTTGATGATGATGATGAACCTTCTAAGGATCAATTATATGACTTGATGCAAGAAACTAGAGATATAGCTATTGCCAAGGAAAAGGAGTGCAAGAAGCTTTCAATGAAAGTAGCAATACTTGAGAAAACCCTAGGTGAGCTTATGACCACTCATGAGTGTCTAGTGGAAGACCATGAGAAACTTGGTGATGCTCACTCTAAGCTTAAAAAGGCTCACTCACTTCTACTCGAGCAACAAGCAAAGAAAGTGGTGGTTGCATCATGTGATATAGGCCTTACTTGTGACATCATTGATGAGTCATTTTATCAACCTATCATCATGACAAATGCTAACCCTTCTTGTAGCACAACATCCACTACCACCACCGACTCTATCTCTATTACTAGTGATGGTTTCACTTGTGATGCTACACTTATGGTTGAGAATGAGACTCTCAAGAAGGAGGTGGATGAGCTCACTCATGCCTTAGGCAAAGCCTATGGTGGTGAGGCCCGCTTGCTAAAATGCTTGGGTAGCCAAAGGTTCTCTCTTAACAAAGAGGGATTGGGCTATATGTGGCAGAACCTCCTAAATAATATGGCCCACATGCATTTATCATTGTCTTAACAGACTTCTGATAGCAATGCATGTGTGCCATAAGACTTAAAAAGGATCGCATCGGGTAGATTCCCGAAACTTCCACGATTCTCCAGCGGGATCAATCATTATAAAGAGACATTGCGTATTACAACAAAGTTTATTCAAATAATATACATCGAGTAAAATAGCGGAAGGATTACAATAACACGGGTTTACAAAACATTTGGTTCAAAACTTACAAACCATAGGTTTAATTATTACAAACCATAATAGTAGTGGAGTAGCGGTAGATAGTTTATTTACACAACCAGTTGATGAGCTCTGCCCAAGAGCCAAACACTCTACTCGTCATCACTCTCTCGCAACGATGTCATACAACAGGATGCGGTGCAAACCGCTGCTCCCGATGCTCACCGCAACAAGGGTTCAACAAACCCCGAGTACAAAAGTACTCAACAAGATCGACCCGACGAAAAAGAGGGGTGAAGACTAAGAAATGCAGTCGAGGGACAAGGTAAGGCTTGCAAGAATCAAGATTTTTGCGTAAAAGCTTTTGAAAAACCAAGTTGTAACTAAACGGCTCTCTTGCCATAGCTCAAGCCGATCAATCAACCTCAATTAAAACATAACCTTTAATTATGTAGTTACTACGATGATGAGCACCGATCGAGTCTCCTTCTCCGAGAAGCACGGCGATTCGAATCCATTTATACCAGTGGGACCTAGATCACCGATATACCGGAGACTCTAACTCATTTGCATACCGGATCACATGATATACTAGGGACAACAACCACAGCCATATATCAACCACAACACTCCGTGTGTGGATTTTCTAGGGTCTCGATATCACCAAAGTCACCAACGAACGGTCCTTAGGACATCAACAGACGGAAACACTACAGAGGGACTCCTTTCCCAATGCAAGTTAGCCGTCCGGACTCAATTTAATTGCTAACAAAGTGATTCCAACAATAAAAGCCATTCTCATCTTTTTCATTCTTGACATTTTAAAAAACTTAACTAAATAAGCAGGGCTAAGCAATTCTACGCACTGTTGACATTTCTAACGCCACTCAGTGTTAGGTTGTCATCCCCAACATGGCGCCAAAAATGCTGGTACTAAATAATGCAACCGCTACTAGAAATAAATATGGGATCCGCAAGTTTACGTATAATACCGATGTAGCATTTTAACCAGGAGTAATCCAGGTATCGTTATTTATATTTTACCACCGGGAAGGGAATGCACTGGATAATGAGTGATGAGCAATGCACATGCCGTAATGGAGAGCTTAACCTTGTCTCCGTATCGATCATCTCATACGGGGTAAGTGTCATATAAAATATAGGAATGAATGATAAATGACATAAGATAAATGAGAGCAATTAGCCACATAAAATAATAGTAATAAGCCATCTCAACTTAGCACTCTAAGCTTATAACACTAGCATGGACTAGGACGATCTAGGGTATAATCCTATGTTATTCTAACTATAAGGTCAAAGCATACAATGATTAGTGCAAGAACATCTAGCAATCATGGCGGGAAAAGGTTACATCTATGCATAGTGATATTACCGGGAGAAGACTAGAGACATAGCAATAACTTCAATGTAATAGGTTGTTCTACTAAGACCTACCAACGGGGATGGAATACAAAGGACTCAACGGAACCTGTCACTTCCGCGATCTACCACACGACCCGGCCAATAGGGTGTAATCGCAGATAAATACAATCTAGACACCACGCCTACACAATATTTACCACTCACCCATCGATCTAATGAGCAAGCGCTATACGATCCTATGCATAAACATAATTCTAGTCCAACTATGCTAAACATATAATCAAAGTAAACTAAGAACAATATAATTGAGAACATAATCAAATAGAGCAAAGTCAAGTCTGATATAATAGAATAGAATAAAGTACTACTCATAGTATCACGAACAATGATGAATATTACAAGAATATAGAGGGGAATTACCAAGAACTCCGACAGATCCAGACTCCAAGCTAGGCTTGATTCCCTCTAGATCTATTCCTATGTAGCTATGCTACTAAACTATGGAGCTCTAATTGAGATGGTGGCTCGGCTTCTCGAATTACGATGAGAGAATGAACTCTTGAATGAATTAGGTTTCACCCGGGGGCCGGGGCTCGAATATATAGCCCCCTAGGATTAACCAGCCCTCGGATCAAACCGACCTAAATGGACGATAATTATTCATCCTCAAAGGCGGTGGAGGCGGGATCCACGAGACTCCACCGATTGGTGGAGGTGGGGAGTCGGCCGACTCCCCCGGGTCGGCCGACCGCCACCCCGCCAGTGGGCCCGGCTTCCGGGGTTTGCCTTTCGGAGTCTTCTAGATTATACAATTTTACCCGTTCGGTCTTTATCTCTATGTAATCATGACATGTGGGCCTCCTTTGGTTCTCTTTTCGATAACCCCCGCGTAAATAGACAATCACCAAAACTCGTGGAATTCGTCGTTGTAACCCCTATATCTAACGGTGAACTCATATTAGTCCTTTCTCTTGCTGCGTTGACGGTATAAAATTGATACTTAACGACCGTCAACACGCACTTTCTTAAACAGGTAATGAGGAATACGGAAATAAAACAGGTAATGCAATTGGTGGGTTTCACTCAACTCCTAGCCTTTAATGCAACAACTCAAAGCTGAGAAAAAAAAACTTTATAAAATCAAGGTAAAGGTTTAATGCATCCGGGGCTTGCCTTGGTATTCGGGGTAGACGATCCGGACTTCGGATCAACTCCCGGCTCCGGATCTCGCTCTTCCTTGATCTCTGATTGACAACGTTAACTCTCCGTTAACGAAACTACTCGATAACATAATATGATTTAACATGATGAAAAATAAATATGATGCTTGAAGAATGCATAAATCAATCAATAAATTGAGTACAACTTTCCTTCACGAAAACGTCGCAACTAACGAAACTATCTAATAAAATAAATAAGTAGAAATAAATAATAAAACAAAATTTGTCAAAACAATCCCAAAAATTAAACTTAAACTCCTCATACCCTAAGAAGGCTACAAAATAATTTTCTTGATTTTTGGAATAACAAATAAATAACTAAAAATCAAGGAAGACTTATTTTTCAATTAAAAGAGCTAATTTTTGAACATAGCAAAACTACTCAAAATAAATATTTGAAATTTTTCCTATGCAGAGGATACTCCAAAGGGCTTTCACAAAAATTTCTAGAATTTTTGGAGCTAAGGATAAATTCCTATGAAAATAACAAATTGCTACACTATTCATCTAAACAGAAAAGAATAAAATCAAAAGAAAAAGAAACCAGCCGCTGGGCCGGATTCGGCCCAACTGGCCTGGCCAGACCGGCTCGGCCGCGCGAGGAAAACAGTTCGGCCCGGCCGCACAAGCGTGCCGGCCCACGGCTCGCCCCCAAAGACTGCCCAAAGATCGATGGAAAGCCGGCCCGATCTGGCCTACCCGAGCTGGCCCCGGCTATTTTGCAAAACGAACCCTGCGGTTTTACCAAAACACAAACAGGTCCACTCACTATTCTATGAGTCATGCGTTTTTGCACCAAGGTCCCTAGACTCCTTCTAATTCTCGGAACATGGTCCTCGCGAGTCGTAACAGTAACCCGGCGGCTTGGCCGACTCGGCCTCGCCGGCGGTGAGGTCTCCGGCTGCGCTAAGGGCATCTATGGCCTCGGCTCGACATGGCGCACCCGCTGGGGTGGCTAATGGAACGGCGGACGCAGCGGAGCAAGCACCACAGCGGCGGCGGCGGAACTACGCGACGGCGGCTCGGCTGGAAGCTCACCGGAGTTTCCCCCGGCGACGTTGGCGCGAGCATGCTGCCCTACGCACTTAGGCTAACACGCTAGACCGGTTAGTTGGGCGCAAGCGACCCCCGAGGATGGTGCTACTCGTGCGGCGGCGGCGGCAACGCGAAGTCCGTCGGTGACGACGACGTTCCGGCGACTTCACGGCACCCCCGACCCAACCGGAAGCATCTACACGAGCCTAAGACTAGTGCGACTCCAGCGCGCATGATGATGAAGGTTAGGAGGCGGCAGAGCAGGGTGCTCACCGAACGCGGGGACGGCGGGGATGGCGGCAGGGCGTGCTCCGGCTGGCAAGGTCGGTGTCACGGCGATTTCTGTGCGCCAAAGAGGAAACCAAGGAGAGCATGAGACTCAGCAAGCAACGGCGAACTCAGGGTGAAGAAGAATCGAAAAATTGACCCACGACGGCGGCGTAATCGATGGTTGAATCCCCGGCGGCACCGACGACGGGTCGCGATGAAGATGAAGGAGTGAGGGTGATTTTGACGGCTAAGGGCTTCGAGATTGGGCTCGCTGGATGCGGAAGCGCGAGGCGGAGCTAATGGCGACGGCGCGCGGCTGGGAAGAGCAGCAGCGAGCGGCGGCGACGGAAACAGAGCTAAGGCGGCGGCGGGAGAAAAGAGGAGGGGAAACGGCGGTGGCCGGCTCCTTTAAAGCGGGAGGCGAGGGAGGAGAGGGCGACACGTGGGCGACGACGCTTCGGCTCGAGCGGCGGTGGACGGCGCGGCATGGCGGCATGGCGCCGGCCACGGCGCCGAGGAGGAACAGGGGAGGAGAAAGGCGGGGGTGACGTCGGCGCTACGGCGTTTTCGAAAATAGCTGAAAAGATCTCCATTTTCTCCAAAAATTAAATGGATTCAAGAAAAACTCCAAAAACAAACCCCCACTGAATTTTTGTAATCTACAACTTTGCCAAAAGGAGTATTTTAAAAATCTGAACAGAAAATTGAATTTTGAATCAAATTTGAAAAGGGGACAAAACCCTAGAATCTAATTTTTGCAATTACTTTTGATTTTTCAACTAAACTTGAAAATCTCCAAAACTATGAAATACTCAATTTTTCAAACTGAACATTTTCTCTATAAACAACTTTTCAAGATTTTGCATAGTTTTTGAAATCCAGTTTAAAAACCAAAAGGGGACAATTGTCGGAAAACGGTATTTTCAAAATAATTTGAAATTCTTTTTGGAAACTTGAAAAACTTTGAACAGCAAACTTGTTGCTCTCATCAAGATGCTCAATAAAGCTTTTTGGACCAACCCCTAATTCTTCACGGATTTTGAACTACCGAAAAGGGAGTAAAACAGGGTTTTCGGCAAATCACCTTTTCACAAAAAGCACATTCAACCTATGAATTTAAATTTGTTTTAGTTGATGCACATCAAAGTGAACCTAATCATGGATGCTTTGCGATGCATTATGATGACATGGCACATTTTAGTTAATTAAACACCAGAGGTGTTACACTATACCCCCAAGAAGGGCAAGTCGGCCTTTGCAACTCCAAAGCCTAGCTTTGTGAAGAGCAATGGTCGGTTTTGCTATAGATGCAAGCAAGTTGGGCACCTAGAGCAAAATTACAACAAGAAGCAACAAAACAAGAAACTTGACAATGCTATATCTTTTGATTCTTGTTATGTGCTTACCAAGGGTGTGAACGGTGTGCAAGCTAAGTTTATTGGTACACCCATTGTTGGCCCAAAGAAGAAGGCAATTTGGGTACCAAAGAGCTTAGTCACTAACCTACAAGGACCCAAGCAAAAATGGGTACCTAAGCTTCATTGATTTGCTTGTAGGTGAATTATAAAGCCGGAGGAAGGCATTGGATTATTGATAGTGGGTGTTCTCAACACATGACCAAGCACATCAAGAATGTTTGATTCAATTGAGAAGAATGATAGTGGCATTGAGTCAATTACTTTTGGCAATAACAAGAAAGGCAAGGTTGTTGGTTTGGGCAAGATTGCAATATCAAATGACATGAGTATCTCCAATGTGTTGCTAGTTGAAAGATTGGATTTCAATCTTCTCTCGGTGGCACAAATTTGTGATCTAGGCTACAAGTGCATATTTGGGGCAAATGATGTTGAGGTAGTTTCTCTTGATGGCTCCAACTTGGTGTTCAAAGGCTTTAGATATGAGAATCTCTATCTTGTTGATTTCAACACTAGTGAAGCTTCTTTGACAACATGTTTGATATCAAAATCAAGTTTGGGTTGGCTTTGGCATAGAAGGCTTGGGCATGTTGGCATGAAACAATTGAAGAAGCTCACACAACACAATCTTGTTGAAGGGTTGAAAGATGTTGTATTTGAGAAGGACAAGTTGTGTAGTGCATGTCAAGCCGGGAAGCAAGTTGGTAGCTCACATCCAAAGAAGAGTATAATGAGCACATGCAAGGCATTTGAGTTGTTGCACATGGATCTATTCGGCCCAACTACATACACAAGTATTGGTGGCAACAAGTATGGGTTTGTCATAGTGGATGACTTCACAAGATTCACATGGGTATTCTTTCTTAGTGACAAGAGTGAAGTGTATGACACCTTCAAGACCTTTCTCACTAGAGTTCACAATGAGTTTGACATGAGAATCAAGAAAGTGAGAAGTGACAATGGAAGTGAATTCAAGAATACAAGAATGGAAGAATTGTGTGATCACTATGGCATTGGTCATCAATTCTCGGCCAAGTACACTCCACAATCAAATGGCCTAGTTGAGAGAAAGAATAGAACATTGCTTGATATGGCTAGATCAATGCTTCATGAGTACAATGTTAGTCAATCATTTTGGGATGAAGCAATCAACACGGCATGCTACTACATCAATAGGCTCTATTGTCATACTTTGCTAGAGAAGTCCCCATATGAGTTACTTCATGGAAGAAAGCCCAACATTGGCTATTTTAGAGTGTTTGGTTGCAAATGCTACATCTTGAGAAAAGGGCACTAGATTGGGGAAGTTTGAAAAGAGATGTGATGAAGGGTTCCTACTCGGTTATTCAACTACAAGCAAGGCTTATAGAGTTTGGAACAATTCAAGTGGCATTAGAGAGGAAGTCCATGATGTGCAATTTGATGAAATCAATGGGTCACAAGATGAAGATGAGAATCTAGAAGATGTTGGTGGAACTCAATTGGTTGAAGCTATGAAGAACATGGACATTGGTGACATAAGAGCAAAGCAAGTGGTTGATGTGCAAGATGATAAAGATGAAGTGCTCAATTCTCCATTGAGGCAAGCTAGCAATGCTCAAGTGCAAGATCATGGTGCTAGTTCATCCAACGAGGACAAGTCAAGTGATCAACCAAGCTCAAGCAATCAAGTGCAAGTGATACAACCACAACATGTTGCAAGAGATCACCCAATTGATAGTGTTATTGGTGATGTTAGAAGTGGTGTGCAAACAAGATCAAGAGTGGCTATGATTTGTGAGTATGCATCATTTGTGTCAACCAAAGAGCCAAAGAAAATTGAGGAAGCCTTGGATGATGCCGATTGGATCATGGCAATGCAAGAAGAGCTCAATAACTTCACAAGAAATGATGTGTGGGAGTTAGTTGAGATTTGGGAGGATCACAATGTCATTGGAACCAAATGGGTTTTCAAGAACAAGCAAGATCAAGAAGGTGTTGTGATTAGAAACAAAGCAAGACTAGTTGCACAAGGCTATACTCAAGTTGAAGGTCTTGACTATGATGAAACATATGCTCCCGTGGCAAGATTGGAGGCAATAAGGATACTATTGGCTTATGCATGTGCCCACAATATCAAGTTATATCAAATGGATGTCAAGAGTGCATTTCTCAATGGGATCATCAATGAGCTAGTATATGTTGAGCAACCTCCGGTTTTGAAGATGAGAAGAAGCCCAACCATGTGTACAAGTTGAAGAAAGCCTTGTATGGCTTGAAGCAAGCACCTAGAGCATGGTATGAGAGATTGAAGACCTTTCTTCACTCCAAGGGGTTATTATGGGCAAGGTTGATACTACTCTATTCACCAAGAAGATTGGTAATGATCTCTTCATTGTGCAAATCAATGTTGATGATATTATCTTTGGATCAACCAATCAAGCATATTGTGAAGAATTTGGTGAAATGATGGCAAAAGAATTTGAGATGTCCATGATTGGTGAACTTAGCTATTTCCTTGGTCTTCAAGTCAAGCAATTGAAGAATGGGACATTTGTGAGTCAAGGGAAATACATAAGGGACATGTTGAAGAAGTTTGGAATGCAAGATGCAAAGCCAATCTCAACTCCAATGGGCACCAATGGGAATCTTGATAGTGATCATGATGGCAATATGGTGAATCAAAAGGATTATCGGTCATTGATTGGAAGTCTACTCTATGTCACCGCATCAAGGCCGGATGTCATGTTTAGTGTTTGCATGTGTGCTAGATATCAAGCCTCACCTAGAGAGAGTCATCTCACGGCCGCAAAGAGAATATTGAGGTACTTGAAGCAAACAAGAGATGTTGGATTGTGGTATCCCAAGGGGTCAAAGCTTGAATTAATTGGATATTCGGACTCCGACTATTGTGGTTGCAAGATCAACAAAAAGAGCACAAGTGGTACATGTCAACTTCTTGGAAGATCACTTGTGTCATGGTCCTCAAAGAAACAAAATAGTGTGGCAATCTCTACCGCCGAAGCCGAATATGTTAGTGCGGGGAGTTGTTGTGCACAATTGCTTTGGATGAAGTCAACTTTGAAGGATTATGGCATCAACTTCAAGAATGTGCCATTGTTTTGTGATAATGAAAGTGCAATTAAGATGACACAAAACCCGGTTCAACATGGAAGAACAAAGCACATTGACATAAGGCATCACTTCATTAGAGATCATCAACAAAAGGGTGACATTTCCATTGAAAGTGTGGGCACCGATGATCAACTTGCCGACATCCTCACCAAGCCACTTGATGAAAGAAGGTTTTGCAAGCTAAGGAATGAGTTGAACATTCTTGATTTCTCAAACATGTGTTGAATGCACCCCACCACTACTCGACATGCCTCTCCTTCGACAAAGCAAGGTACCATTGGTTGACATGTCACTCATGCTTAGGATTATACTTGTGGTAGCACATGTAGACATACAAGGTGCATTTGGAGCACTCATGATAAATCAAATGTGTTTGATGTATATATGTTTACCACTATTGCTTCTATGCTTTGCTTGATCTAGTGGTGACATATGACATGTTTGTGGGCTTGCAATCCTAGTGTTGAATCTAGAATATTTGCTACAAGTGTTTAATTCAACATAGGCAAGATAACCCTTGTCATGAGGTGTGAAGAAGCTTGTCTTTGGTTCAAACCGAATTAAATGTCTTTGGCAAGTGGTCTAGATTGAACCAAATTTGACTAAAGTTTTGTTTACTCCATCAAAGTCCTTTTCTCTCCACAATTTGATCCCATTTTTGGGCAATTGTTGACAAAGGGGAGAGAAAAAGATGATTGAACATGATAAAGGGGTAAATAAAATTTTTGATGCACACAAGAAGGGGGAGCAAGCTCATGAACAAAGTTGTTGCATTTATTTGTGCATTCTCATATGACTTGCTAATGGCACCTAGTTTTAAAGTTTTGTACAAGTGGTGTCTTCTTGCTTGTGTGGTGCAATGCTAGTATAGGACTTGAATGGTGTAATGATCTACTAGCATGCATAGGTTGTAACTAGACTCCCCTTGCCTTACAAGTGGTTCAAGAACTTTGCTTATAATGTTGATCTCACGGGGTTCTTGAGTTTTTGATGGATGTCTAGTTACTTCATGGTGCTAAGGATGGTGTAAAAGGCAACTCCGATTGGTATCACGCTTCAAAGGTCTATTCTTACACCTTAGCATCATTTTGGTAGAATTACTCTCCCCACACTTCTATCCATGCATATGTGCAAAGCTTCAAATCCAAACTCTATGCACATATGTAGGGGGAGCAATACTACCAAAACCGAACTTGCTATAGTTGTCCAAATTCCTCTTGTGAGCTTATTGATTGGACAAGTATGACAAGTTCAAAATCTTTATTATAAAATCATCTTTGTTGAGGTTGTCATCAATTACCAAAAAGGGGGAGATTGAAAGTCCCTAGTTTGGTTTTGGCTAATTGATGAAACCTAGGACTAACCTTGTTTGTCTAAAGTGGTTGATTTAGAGAAAGGTTGTCCACATGATGAGCTTATTGCATATGAGGCATGACACATGTCATGTGATCAAAGATGAAGATCAAGACGATGCTTGGCTCCATGGACCGGTGTTGAAGGTGAAGGGCTAGTCGAGGCTTCGGAGTGAAGGACCATGCGATGGTGAAGCTCGGGCAAGACTAGGCGCCGATGGACCGATGCACGGTGAAGGGCAAGTGAAGTCGAGGTCGATGGATCGAGACGGTCACATGATGGTGTGAAGTGTTCATATCATTTGGAGGAACAAAATGGGCTCAAGGCAAAGGTATAACCGATAGGGCCATTTTGTTTTGCACTCAAGACACCATAGAGGGTGTGAGTGGTTTATGATCGATAGCCGCACTATTAAGAGGGGAAGTCTTATCGGCTATTCGACGCATGGGTGCCACTAGGTGAATTCATGAAGTGCATTGCATGTAGGACCTAGTGAGCTAACCTAACCTTTGGGAAATGATTGTGAAAAGCTAACACACAAGCACATGGAGATGTACACTTGGTGGTGTTGGCACATTTACAAAGGTGGCGTTTGGGCGCGCTGTGGTTTGCAGGGTAGAGATGGGTTTGGGTCCCTCTCTTCCTCCCGCCGAGCCTGTGAGGCGGGATTCGGCGCTTTCGGGAAAAATGGATGCATATTTTCTATTGCACCGGATGCAAAATTTGGTTGAATTCATGCTATCTTTGTTGATCAAATTGGTATACTTGTTGGATAGCATGTCTGAGAAGTTGGCGTCACGACGGGCTGAAAAAACGAAGTTTTGACAGCGCCGGACGCGTCCGGCGCATTGTGACTTGGCGTGAGCGAGTGTCGCGCGTCGGACGCGCGCCGGACGCACGCGGCAGACGCGGGCCGTTCACCGTGCGCAGTCCGCGCGTCTTGGGCTTCGTCGTGAGGCCTTCGGGCCGTCGAGGGCGGCGGACGCGGGCCGGGCCGCGCGTCCGGCGTGGCCGGACGCGGACGAATGTTTCGCGTGGCGTTTCCTCCCGGACGCGGACGCCGGACGCGAGCCGGGACGCGGGCCGGACGCGAGGTGATTTGAACGTTGGGCCGCCAACGGTCGGCATTGCATCGCGGCGCGCGGGAGGGCGCCGGACGCGTCCGGCGCTTGAGCCGCGGACGCGTCCGGCGGGTTGAAATCGGCCCGCCCGAGGGGTAACGGTTGGATTTCGCCTTGGGCTTATAAATAGCCCTTGGCCGGCCATGGGAGGCTCTCTTGCCCATTTCTACTCACTTGCTCATCCTTTGTGCTAGAGAAACACTCTCCCTCTCATCTCTCTTGCTTGTTGCTCATCCAAAGTGAGATTGAGAGATCACCTAGTGCATTGCATTGCTTGAGAGCATTCTAGTGGCACTTGTGGGTGGTTTAGCCGGTGGATTTCTTGTTACTCTTGGAGAGTACCGCTCCTAGCCGGCTTGGAGATTGTTGGAGGCGTTGGCAAGAGAAGGTGTATGTTCTTGGCCACCTCCGGTTGATTTGTAAGAGGTTCTTGTGCTCACCTCACGGGGATCGCGAAGAGTAACTCTATTGGATTGCGCGTGTCATTGAGTATCTCACTTGAGAGTGGCGCCTTGTGGTTTCCTTGCGGGGAAGTGCCTTGCGGGGTAAGTGGCTTGAGGGTCACACCAAAGGACCATCTAGGTGTTGGTCGACACAACGGGTGACGTAGCTTGGCGGTGCCCAAGTGAACATCCGGGGATAAATCATTGTGTTCATCTTGTCTCCCGGTGATTGGTCATCATCCTTTGTGTGTTGCCGATTGATTGATTGTTCATTTCTTGGTGATTGGCAACCTCGACTCTACGCGTCGGTATAACAAGCTCCTACCCTCTCTTGTATTACTTTGATTACTTTCTTGCAAAGTAGAATTGCTTGCGTGGTCGGTCGGGAACCACATCTTGTGTAGACTAAATCCCGTGGGTAGAATTGCTTGTGTGGTCGGTCGGGAACCACTTCTTGTGTAGACTAAATCCCGTGGGTAGAACTCTTGATCACTAGTGGTAGCTCTTGTGTGTACTAGTGATCACTTACTAGAATTGTTTGGATAGGAGGCTTGCAACACCTAGTAGGCTAAGCATAATTTGCTTTCCGCCGTTTGTGTATCTAACGAAGTTTGCTTAGTGAGTTTGTAGAAATTTTTTATAGGCTATTCACCCCCCCTCTAGCCATCTAGGACCTTACAATGATGACCATGGATACTTTTATTTTCGGATGGCGACATCAAGAAAGAATATTTTCTCCAGTGTAGATTAGTCTTCCTCTTTTTTCGGTGGCAGAAAGAAGAAGGAAGACACCAGAAAGAAGAAGAAGATTCTCAATTCCATCTACATGAATGTCGGTCGTCATTCGTCAGGCATTTGTTCTCAGGTCGTCATCCGTTGTTGGGTGTTTGACTGTGCGGTCACCCGCACTACAAAGCGTTTAACAAGTTAGGTTTTGAGATGTGCTATTCATAGCATAGATACTTTTTTATAATTCAGAGTGCTTGTAATATGTTGATGTACTCATAATATAATTCTTTTTCGTCATAAAAAAAAATTCATGTGTGTTTTTTCTCTACGTTTGCTATTCTTTTGTTTCAAATAGCCTCGAGTTTGTCCTGTTTTTGCAGCTATATGACAACGTGAAGGAGTGTGAAACTGCTAAAAGGCACATAAAGCAATTAGGATGTTTCTAGTGATTTGGCTTAGAGCTAGTTGAATTATTTTTTTAATTATTAAATTAAATACTTCTTCTGTTCTCTCTAAATTATAAGTTGCTTTTGATTTTTTTGATACATTCATTTTGCTATGTGTCTAGATATAATAATAATATGTCTAGATACATAATAAAATGGATAAACTATAAAAGTCAAAGTGGCTTATAATTTGGAACTAAATGAGTAGTAAAAGCAAGAAGTCAAAGTGACTTATAATTTCTTTATTAAAAAAAGTGACTTATAATTTGGAAAGAAATGAGTAGTAAAAACAAGAGTTTAGTATGGATTCAATATATAGTCTCGTATATGATGCATTTTACTGTTGTTTGCTATGGTCATGTCCACATTTGCCAGTTTACCAGTTTAGATAGAGCGTGTAAATTAGATTAATCTAAAACAATTCAACAACCATGTCACGAGGGGCAAGACACTCGTCGGTCCACAAATAAATAAATACTAAATATAAATGTGGCAGTCTTGCATTTTGCTCCCTTCTTTTGTTATGTTTCTTTGGTCATTCAGCCATTGCATCCTCCTGTAATGTGGATGAAGGAGTAAGCTGTGAATCTGCAATTATGCAGAGGCTAGTATGCTGTTTGCGGCCACCGGCGTTGACTTGTGAGATGAAGAAGCAGAGACTTGAGATCTGCTATAGCTTCAATCTCAATTAATTAATCAATATGGAGTGTATCCAGCTCCAATCCATGCCGTCCTGCACCCCAGCTCGTTCCACACCCAGGTGCGTTCATGTGTATCTTTTCACTACGACTACGAGCTCCTAGTTCGAAGTCATTCCATACCCAGGGGTCGGGGTGATGGGGCCGTCGGCGGAAGTGGCGGCGGGGAATGAGATACGACGCAGATGTGGCGGCCGATGAAGGGGCCGGCGGCGGAGGGGGCGCGGGTCGCCAGTGAAGGGGCGCGGTGGTGTCGCCGGGGGGAGGGTTGCTCTCAGCCTCCGTGATTCCAGTTAGTGTTAGCCAGTTCATTTGCCTCTCTTTGTTCGCATTTTCTGTTTCAACGTTTCATGTACAATTATGGTGTTTGGTAAATACTTGCTTCTTGTTTGATTCAGGATTTTGGTCGCATCATTGCCTCCTTAATTGGATTGTCTAGTTTGTAGACCACCGAGCTAGAGGGCTACAGGGCTACAGGGCTACAGTCTGCAACTCGGCAGAAGGTATAACTGGGAATGCTCTCCCTAATGTATTTGACAGTTCTGCATCTTCTTCCATGCAGTTTTCCCTTCCTTATAGAATTATATATATTGTGCTTTACGAGAAAAAGATATCCCGATTCCATTGCCGTCGCAATTTTCATGGTACACACTATACGAATGCTATTCTATTCCATCAAGGGAGAAGATTAACTTTTATTTATCTAATTATGAAAATCAGTTGTTCACTTAAGATGGATGGCCTAGAAGAGGAGCTTGATGCTTTAGAGCGTATACTTTGTGGTCAAAAGGAGCCCGACAGTCTTGACTTTCGACTTTTACGACGACTCACGGGGAATTTCTCTGATGATCGAAGGATTGGTGAGGGTGGATGTGGAGAGGTTTACAAGGTAAAATAGTTGTTTGTTTTCTTCCTTTTTCACTGCTCCCTTCGAGTTGCTGTCAGCAGAGGCATGAGTCTGATCTAATGCTCATGACCATCATGAAATTTCAATTCAAACAGGGCTTCCTGCCAAATGGGAAGGTTATTGCTGTGAAGAAGCTTAAAAAAGACCATATAATTGATGAAAAGATGTTTCTTCGTGAGGTTGATAGCATGATCAGGGTTCGGCATCAAAATATAGTACGCTTTTTAGGTTACTGTTCTGAAATAAAAGAAAAGGCAGTTCTATTTGACGGAAAAATTGTTATGGCGGAGGAACGGGAAAAGTTGCTTTGCTTCCCGTATATAAGTAACGGAAGCCTTGACAAGCATCTTATGGGTATGATCCAATTTTTATTTATGTTTTACCATCTTTCATATTTTCTATCAACTTTGCCCTTATGCCTAGTTTAGATATACCCATATGCATTTCAGTCCATGTGTGTTGGAGTGGGTTGCTGTGGAGCTTAGTTCAATATACATCCAGTTCACTCCCACACATGTGAATTGAGGTGGATAGGAGAGCTTCCAAACAATGTCTCAAGGATAGAGGCAATAAATGTTAGGGACAGATTATATAAACAATAAAAATGTATAATACCTTGGAATATATAGGCAACTAAGCAAGCAGAAATTAAATAGAGGATGCATATCATGCTTATTTTTTATTTCTATCCTGCAGACGAATTAAGGGGATTTGAATGGCACACACGCTTCCAAATAATTAAGGGAATATGTGATGGCTTGCTTCATCTTCACATGGAAAAGTGTATTATGCACATGGACTTAAAACCTGCCAATATACTATTAGGTGACCAAATGGTACCAAAGATTACAGATTTTGGAGTATCGAGAATTGATGGAAAAACACAAATTACAAGTGCAGAACGTCTATTTTCACGGTACGCTATACATGAATGAAGAGATTACATTTTCCCTTATCTGATAATTTACTCTTTACATATCTTTTACTGCTTATTATGACACTGTCTTCTCATGCTGTCTTCATGCAGAGGACATGCTGCTCCAGAGTACATTGATACTGGAGTAAGGTCATGGAAGTCGGACATTTATAGTTTAGGTGTCATAATGATAGAGTTGGTGACAGGAAGTAGGAAGATACCGAATACAACCAAAGTAAGAGTGACTTGTCCCACTTTGCACGAATATAGCTTCTTTTTACATTGGAGCCTTGTGCATATCCTTTTCCCTTGAGGAAACTTTTATTAGCAATAAGGCAGATACATCAAGTCGATACAATTGTCTTACGACTATTCTTGACTTCTAATAAAATTACACATACCGTAGTAAAGTTTTATAGACAAACAAATTCACATATTGATTATCAAGTTGTAGACTATTACCATCATGTGCATAGTACAACTCATGTGAATCTTAAGCACATGCTGAAAGTCCATCATCTTGTGATGCGCAAAGTCCTCTTTTTTCAAGAGGGCAGATGTGCAAAGTCTTGCCACACCACTGCAACCAGCTCATGTGAATCCAACTTCTGTAGGATAGCGTATATATATGGCGAGAATCAAAGCTTAACAGTAGTGAATAAAATTAATAAGGTACTCCTACATAAGTTGGTTCAAAAATCCAATTCTAGTAAATCAAACCATCTTAACTTTGATCAAAATATAAAAATATCAATATTTATTGTACCAAGTCAAGAATCACTAAATTCATCATGGAATATACTTTCCTAATAAATTTATTTGGTGTCATAAACATAGACAGACTTTTCCTATAAAGTTGGTCAAACCTAAGATAGTTTGACTTTTGAGAAATCTATAATTGCATTCTTTTGGGACCAAAGTTAGTAAATTTCTAGAAGTTTTCTTGTTCTCATCAATCAAATGAAAATATTTAAAATCACTTGTTTGGTGACTCAGATAAACATAAGTGCTAACACTTTTATATTAAACCAATTATAAATACATTTTAAAAGTAATGATTATTATTGTACCAGTGAAAAAACAATTGATTAAATTGAACTTGCATGTGCTGAATGAAAAATAAAAAATTTTAAAAAATAAAACTAAATACTAATCTATTCTTCTTCAACATCCTCCAATCGTATGATTTTTTATGGTGTGAGATGATTTTACGAGCTCCATTGTACGTTTCTGAAAATTTAAGAATGTGTCCCAAACCACTTATCGGATTGGATGTTTCAAAAAAAAAAAAAATTGTCATTAATACTATTGAAATTTGAAGGGGAATCGATTTATATTCTCGCAAGAGTTGGGGGAATCTGGAACTTCCCAATTGAGGATGTATTTTCCTTCGTCGAGTTCATGCTAGTCAAGCATATGCATAGTCTGCACTAAATATTTCAGTGGCAGGCAATCAAGATTACTTTGGCATAAATGGTAGGTACTTCGAAGATGGAGGCACAGGTGGAATAAATCATCAAAGCGTACACCACTGTTGTACCTACAAGTGAAAAAGTGCCTTGAGTTGGCGGTAAGCTGCCAGGAAATAAACCCGGTAAACAGACCATTTATATCGGACATAGTACGTGAGCTCAACAATACAGATAGCTGGGATGGTCAAATTAGAGAATCTTCGTTGGAGAAGGTAAGGTCGTATATTTGCCTCAACAAAAGCAGATAATCTGCATGTCATGGATCGAATAAATTTGCTTTCTCAAGTCACAGTAATGCATATATGTGTCTTCACTCGCAGATAATCTCCGGCTCGGATGACATGCTTGGGATTGAGCCACTTGAATTGCATTTTACTCTTGCCCATAATAAGAAGCAGATATCATGCTCAATTGAGCTGGCAAACGATACAGATTATTACATGGCCTTCAAGATTGCAACGACAAGTCTACTCCCATTCTCTATACAGCCAGACAAAGGCATTGCTGCACCACGATCAAAGTGTACAACCAGTATAATACTGTCAGCACTGGAGATGAAACCACTACTACAGAATCTCTGCAAGGAAGGGTTCACCGTGCAGAGCACCAAAATTGATGGAAGTCTTACAGCTGTGGATATAACTGATGATACGTTTAATGACGAGGGGGCTAATTCTCAGGAAAAAATTGGTTATGGAGATAAAGTGGTTGATGAAGTGAATTTAACGGTCCTTTTCAACGAGATGCTACATGTGGAGCACCAAAGGGATGGGGCAAATTTAAGTGCTGAGATGGGATCACTAGTAACATCGTCTCAGGTAAGCATGATTTTTAATTTCTTTGCCAAAAAAATTAGAGCAGTCTGAAGTTTTCTCTAATTACAAGAATGACCTGATTGACCCATCTCGAAATCATAGGTGGGGAAAAACCAATGGTAAACGTAATCAACAGTATTTATGGTATTTGGTTTTTTAGTGTTGTTAAAAAATCATATGGGATTCACTACTGTTCATACTTGACATATACAAAAGATTCATAATAATCTTGTTGAGGGGTCTGGTCATTCTGCATTGGTAGTAGTTAAAAAAATCTTGTGAGGTATAGTAGTATTGATTAAAGAAAAGAAAAGGATCGAAATTTTGAAGAAATAATAAAAACAATAATGGAAACAGTGTACTTGTAATATATAGCCATATTTGATGCCACATGAGCACCAATGTTGCAAACGGATTAAAAGTTTAGGGGGCTCACAAAGTAATTTTCAAGTTCTGGACTATGAGTGAGGACCTATTTGGATTTTCAGGTAATAAGTTTAGTTGGCTAAAAATTGAGGACTAAATTTTAAACCACTTTAGCTCATTTTGTGGGGTCTAAAATTTTTGTGAGGCTTGCTAACTTTAGACAGCATTTCAAACCTCCTGTTTGGAGCCTTAAGAAATAAACTGATCTAAGTTTGCTGACTAAAGTTTAGACCATAGGATCCAAAGACCCAAGCAACTCCAGGCACTAGTGGTCTGATTTTCTCTTATAAATACAATTTTATATATCGTTTTGAAATGACAATTTTATATATCGTTTTGAAAAATTATATAAAGTAAATCCTAATTTCAATCGAAATTACCTACCTCTGCCATTGCAAAAGACAAATTGAAATGACCAATTAAATTCACATCTAATTTACCATTATTTGCCATTCTAAAAGACCATTTAAACTGACTCCAAAATTTGCTTCTAGATTTTCCTCATCTCTCATTATGAAAGATAAATTATAGCGCAGTCAACTGAATGCATGAAACATTTGATGCTTTATGTAACTTTTGATTATATCACTACATTTGATGCTTTCAGTATGCATGGAGCATTTGGTTCCGTTTACTAAAATAGTGGAACATAACATTTACCCATGCTAGAACTCAGATTGCTAAGACGAAATCAGAACTAATTTGGTCAAAACTATGGCAGACTTATTGATCAATATATGCATCTGTGTCCGTTGTGTATATATTTTAGGATCTTGAAGCTATTGCGAAGAAATCCAAAGGGGAGTTCCACAATACCCCTGTCCCAGAAAGGCCAACGCTATCTGAACGATTCCCATTGCAACTGGATAGTATCATTTATGGCACCACATTTGAGGAACCCCGTCCTCGCCCAGGTATTTTATTATAAAAGTATAATAACGAAACTGAAAGCTGATACGCCTTGGAGTGATATAATTAAGTAGATGGATACTGGGTATATATACGTGAATGACCAATTCTCCATGCATATTGATTTACAGAAACGCAGCAACGACTTGATGTGGTATTGGTGTATGCGTTTGACAGCACCAAAGATCCCCCTGCGTGGTACACGATGAAAGACTCGATCTTCTGGATGGTGCAAAAGAGGCTCGCCCATTTGGAAGACAGCTGCATGGGTTTCATCTACCACAATGCAAATCCAAACAATTACATTACAGGTATGAAGGTAGTTGACCGCCGAAGGTTGAAGGACTACACGTGTTTTGACAGGCGTTGGTCAGGCTGCGAGAAAGACATGGCATCCGGCCTCAAAATGGCGAATAAAATGCTCAAGAACCGAGGTAATAAAAACGGCATCATCTTGTTCTTCTCCGATGGGTTGAAAAACAAGGGAGACTTCTTTGATGGAACGGAGGACTTCAAGTCAGAATTCCCTGTGCACACATTTACTCTTGGCGAGGACGCATACAATGAGGTGCGTGTCATGTCCGATCTAACCCTGTTAAAATTATTGTTTATTATTGATTGATTTATTATTAAGTCAATCCTTATGTCGTGTATGTGATGCTAGGGTCTCTAAGTCATTGCGGATAAATACTAAAAATTCTTAGAATTATCAGAAACAAGTGCAACCTGTAGTTTTGTATTCTTTAACCACTATTACTAATAATAACAATTTTATCTATTGTTTTGAAAAATTATATAAAGTACATCCTAATTTCAATCAAAATTACCTACCTCTGCCACTGCAATAGACAAATTGAAATGACCAATTAAATTCACATCTAATTTACCATTATTTGTCATTCTAAACGACCTTTTAAAATGACTATAAAATTTGCTACTAGATTTTCCTCATCTCTTGTTATGAAAGATAAATTTATAGGGCAGTCAACTGAATGCATGAAACATTTGATTCTATATGTAACTTTTGATTATATCACTACATTTGTTGCTTTAAGTATGCAAGGAGCATTTGGTTCCGTTTACTAAAACAGTGGAACATAACATTTACCCATGCTAGTACTCAGATTGATGAGCTAAGATGAAATCAGAACTAATTTGGTCAAAACTATGGCAAAGTTATTGATTAATATATGCGTCTGTATCCGTTGTGTATATATATTAGGATCTTGAAGCTATTGCAAAGAAATCCAAAGGGAAGTTCCACAATACCCCTATCCCAGAAAGGCCAATGCTGTCTGAACGATTCCCATTGTTACTGGATAGTATCATTAAGGGTACCACATTTGAGGAACCCCGTCCTCGTCCAGGTATTTTATTATATAATTATAAAAACAGAACTGAAAGCTGATACACCTCGGAGTGATATAATTAAGAAGTTGGATACTGGGTATATATACGTGAATGACCAATTCTCCATGCATACTGATTTACAGAAACGCAGCAACGACTTGATGTGGTGTTGGTGTATGCGTTTGACAGCACCGAAGATCCCCAGGAGTGGCACACGATGAAAGACTCGATCTTCTGGATGGTGCAAGAGAGGCTCGCCCATTTGGAAGACAGCTGCATGGGTGTCATCTACCACAAAGCGAATCGAAACAATTACATGACATGTATGAAGGTAGTTGACCACCAAGGGTTGAAGGACTACATGTGTTTTGACAGGCGCTGTGAGAAAGACATGGCATCCGGCCTCAAAATAGCGAATAAAATGCTCAAGAACTGAGGTCATAAAAACGGCATCATCTTGTTCTTCTCCGATGGGTTGAAAAACAAGGGAGACTTCTTTGATGGAACGGCGACCTTCAAGTCAGAATTCCCTGTGCACACATTTACTCTTGGCGAGGACACATATAATGAGGTGCATGTCATGTCCGATCTAACCCTGTTAAAATTATTGTTCATTATTGATTGATTTATTATTAAGTCAATCATTATGTCGTGTATGTGATGCTACGGTCTCCAAGTCATTGCGGATAAATACTAAAAATTCTTAGAATTATCAGAAACAAGTGCAGCCTGTATTTTTGTATCCTTTAACCACTATTGCTAATAATAACAATTTTATCTATTGTTTTGAAAAATTATATAAAGGAAATCCTAATTTCAATTGAAATTACCTATATCTGCCATTGTAAAAAAAAAATGAAATGACCAATTAAATTCACATCTAATTTACTATTATTTGCCATTCTAAAAGACCTTTTAAAATGACTCCAAAATGTGCTACTAGATTTTCCTCATCTCTCATTATGAAAGATAAATTATAGGGCAGTCAACTGAATGCATGAAAACATTTGATTCTTTATGTAACTTTTGATAATATCACTACATTTGTTGCTTTCAGTATGCATGGAGCATTTGGTTCCGTTTACTAAAACAGTGGAACATAACATTTACCCATGCTAGAACTCAGAATGATGAGCTAAGATGAAATCAGAACTAATTTGGTCAAAACTATGGCAGACTTATTGATCAATATATGCAACTGTGTCCGTTGTGTATATATATTAGGATCTTGAAGCTATTGCGAAGAAATCCAAAGGGAAGTTCCACAATACCCCTGTCCCGGAAAGGCCAACGCTATCTGAACGATTCCCGTTGCTACTGGATAGTATAATTTATGGCACCACATTTGAGGAACCCCGTCCTCATCCAGGTATTTTATTATATAAGTATAATAACAGAACCAAAAGCTAATATGCCTCGGAGTGATATAATTAAGAAGATGGATACTGGGTATATATACGTGAATGACAAATTCTCCATGCATAATGATTTACAGAAACGCAGCAACGACTTGATGTGGTGTTGGTGTATGCGTTTGACAGCACCAAAAATCCCCAGGAGTGGCACACGATGATAGACTCGATCTTCTGGATGGTGCAGGAGAGGCTCGCCCATTTGGAAGACAGCTGCATGGGTTTCATCTACCACAATGCGAAACCAAACAATTACATTACAGGTATGAAGGTAGTAGACCACCAATTGTTGGAGGACTACACGGGTTTTGACAGGCGTTGGTCAGGCTGTGAAAAAGACATGGCATCCGGCCTCAAAATGGCGAATAAAATGCTCAGGAACCGAGGTAATAAAAATGGCATCATCTTGTTCTTCTCCGATGGGTTGAAAAAAAAGGGAGACTTCTTTGATGGAACAGAGGACTTCAAGTCAGAATTCCCTGTGCACACATTTACTCTTGGCGGGGACGCATATAATGAGGTGTGTGTCATGTCCGATGTAACCCTGTTAAAATTATTGTTTAATATTGATTTATTTATTATTAAGTCAATGCTTATGTTGTGTATGTAATGCTAGGGTCTCCATGCCATTGTGGATAAATACTAAAAATTCTCAGAATTATCAGAAACAAGTGCAGCCTGTAGTTTTGTATCCTTTAACCACTATTGCTAATAATAACTATTTTATCTATAGTTTTGAAAAATTATATAAAGTAAATCCTAATTTCAGTCGAAATTACCTAGCTCTGCCATTGCAAAAGACAAATTGAAATGACCAATTAAATTCACATCTAATCTAATTTACCATTATTTGCCATTCTAACTGACTATTTAAATGACTCCAAAATTTGCTTCTAGATTTTCCTCATCTCTCATTATGAAAGATAAATTATAGGGCAGTCAACTGAATGCATGAAACATTTGATGCTTTATGTAACTTATGATTATATCACTACATTTGATGCTTTCAGTATGCATGGAGCATTTGGTTTCGTTTACTAAAACAGTGGAAGATAACATTTACCCATGCTAGAACTCAGAATGATGAGCTAAGATGAAATCAGAACTAATTTGGTCAAAACTATGGCAGACTTATTGATCAATATATGCATCTGTGTCCATTGTGTATATATATTAGGATCTTGAAGCTATTGCGAAGAAATCCAAAGGGAGTTCCACAATAGCCCTGTCCCAGAAAGGCCAACGCTATCTGAACGATTCCCGTTGCTACTGGATAGTATCATTTATGGCACCACATTTGAGGAACCCCGTCCTCGTCCAGGTATTTTATTATATAAGTATAATAACATAACCGAAAGCTGAGATGCCTCGGAGTGATATAATTAAGTAGATGGATACTGGGTATATATACGTGAATGACCAATTCTCCATGCATACTGATTTACAGAAACGCAGCAACGACTTGATGTGGTATTGGTGTATGCGTTTGACAGCACCGAAGATCCCCTGCGTGGTACACGATGAAAGACCATATCTTCTGGATGGTGCAAGAGAGGCTCTCCGTTTGGAAGACAGCTGCATGGGTTTCATCTACCACAATGCGAAGCCAAACAATTACATTACGGGTATGAAGGTAGTTGACCGCGAAGGGTTGAAGGACTACATGTGTTTTGGCAGGCGCTGGTCAGGCTGCGAGAAAGACATGGCATCCGGCCTCAAAATGGCGAATAAAATGCTCGGGAACCGAGGTAATAAAACCGGCATCATCTTGTTTTTCTCCGATGGGTTGGAAAACAAGGGAGACTTCTTTGATGGAATGGAGGACTACAAGTCAGAATTCCCTGTGCACACATTTACTCTTGGCGGGGACTCATATAATGAGGTGCGTGTCATGTCCGATCTAGCCCTGTTAAAATTATTGTTTATTATTGATTGATTTATTATTAAGTCAATCCTTATGTCGTGTATGTTATGCTAGGGTCTCCAAGCCATTGCGGATAAATCAGGTGGGACGTTCGACCCCACTCAAGTTCCAGAAGAACCCAAGCAGCCAGGGCATTTCTCACAAAGACTAGACAGCCTCCTCTTGGGCCCCAATATGAACTGAATTTACCAATAGCATCCATGAATTTCTTATGTTTTCGACACACACATAGACACCATTCTGAACACCTTTTATTGCTTATATTACTATTATATATGTAATAATAACGTAACGCTGTGTTGTCTGTAACACATGCATGCATGTTGTTTCTGTAGAGTCGTGTTTTCTGGCTGTTCGGATTTCCCAAGTTTATAGCTAGATGAGTTTAATTTTGGAGGCTTGCACCTTGTGCATGGTCGTATGTGTCAGGGTGGCTTGTTTGGCTGCGATCAAGGTCGTCCTCTGTAATCCCGCGCTGTCAACAAAAGGACAAGAAAACTAGAAAAGTAGCAGTACGTGCGCTGTACGTACGCGCTTCACCCAGCGCGCGCCACAGGCCTGAGGCCCGGGACATGAGCGATGCCACCTCGAGGGATAGGATGCCCACCTTCTCGCCGCCGCCCCGCGGCGCGCTCAGCTTCCGCATGGCCGAGGTGTGGTGGTGAGCGTGGCACGGCGTGGTTGGGGAGTTGGGCTGGGTGTGTGTTTGGACGCGGCGTTCGGGTGTGGAGTGGGGGACTGGGGGTCAAAAGGCGTCTGCGCGCCAACGGCTTTGGTGGTGGGGTGGGCGAGGAGGGGCATAGGAAAGCTGCAGCTGGAGTGCGGTGGGCATCGGTAGTGTCACGGGACGGGCACTGGGGAGAGTGGTGGCGAGTGGGTGGGAGTTGAAACCGAGCGCGGCGGGCCGCGGCATCGCATCGCCAGGGGATTATTCGGCGCGCGCTTCGGTCGCGGCGATGGGCAAGTTGGCAGGCAGGAGGTTTTCGCGGGATTCCGTGGGTCGGGAGGGCCGCGCCGAGCGTCGTCCTCGTGTCGTGCCTCGGCCTGGTGCAGGCTGACGGGATCCGCGGCCCGGCGTGTCTCCGTGCGGGTGTCGCGGCTCGGGGACGTCGCCGGCGCGCGCGGCGGCCGCGGGGGTTCCAATGATTGGCAGAGTCAAGAGGCGTTTGGCTGGCTATATTCTGAGCTGGTCGTTTTGGGAGCCTCTGTGGTGTCCATACGTCATGAGCTCGCGACCCACGGCATGTCGTTTGGTGATTTTCGACGGGGGCGAGACCGCCGGAGGCGGGACGCAGCGCCGTTTGACGATTTGCCGATGGCTCGTATGGAGGAGCCACAGAGGCACAGATACGACTCGTGTGTTGCAGTCTCGAGATGAAGAATTCGTCTCTGAGTAACACACGCCGGGCGGAGAAACGAAGTAGTGGAATCGTACAGGACATAGAAAAAGGCTTGGGACTTGCCGGCAGTTAAGCAGCTAGTGTAGTCCAGACTCCAGACGGCTAGCTGCCAACATATGGATATGTCTTCGAGACGGCACTCAGCAGAACGTCGTTTGGTTGCGCAAGAGTTGCAGCATCGGTCATGGGTTCGGGATAAACAATCAAGGGTGCCTTGACTGCTGTCAAAGTGTTCACCGAGTCATTCAGCCGATCAACTCCTTCCACGGAAGACAAGTTCATCTGCTGCTGGTGCTGGATGCGTCCCATACTCCCATCTACTAGCTACCTGGTGCCAAGGTGCTCCGAGAAAGGAAGGCGCCAATAGATGGATGTTGTTGGACATTCGACAGGCAACAACGCACTGTGCCGCCTTTTGACCTCTTGCGCACCCAAGAAATGCAGACCACTGAACAACACCTTGTCACCAACAGTACGCCGTCATCAGCTGTCGAGGTGCGCCCAAGGCCTGAAGCTCGGAGTACTGATGGCATCAAGAGGAAGACGGGCTCAAAGAACGAAGGATGAAGCCGGCGGCCCAACCCCAACGTCTACGGGCCATCATGGTCTAAGTAAATATACGGCCCTGCGTGGCCCAATTGGAGGGAAAGCCCAGCACGGCTCCTCTTGTATCGCGATGGCGTGAAGAAATGGTAGACTTGGTCATTGATCTGAACCTCACCGGTGGTGGAGGCGACGGCGGACGCGGCTAGTTGCCGGCGGCCGAGACCTTGTTCTCAACTTTACCCTTAATACATATCGTCGTAGTGGTGTCAGGTAACATTGGTATCAGCTGCTTAGAGCACGTCGAGTTCATGGCAAAGGTGCATCGTGGCCGCCACCAGCCGCTGCATCTTGCGCGCCTTGCGGTCCATCTTCTCGTCCTTAGCGTACCTCAGCCCGTGTGCGTCGCCGCCACCGTTACCGCCACCGGCGCCGTGCTTCACGAGCGCAGCGAAGAGGGCGCCAAAGTGGAGGAGCAGCGGGTCGTTGCAGCGGTTGGACAGGCGGGCCACGACGTGGGCGAGGTCGCGGCACGCGGACGCCATCTCGGCGAGCGCGAGGGACAGGAGCACGGCGTCGTCGTCGGCCACGAGCCGGCACACGCCCTCGAGCCGGATGCCCTCCCTGCAGAGCCGCGCCAGGCTGCCGGCGTCCAGCGCGCGCCACAGGCCTGAGGTCCGGGACATGAGGGAGGCTACTGTTGATACTAGATACGCACACGAAAGAATCAAAGAGAAATAATCCGCAAGCGCACGGATATCGGTGAGCACTTCACCCGGGAGATATTCCAGAGTATCGTTATTTATTTATCCGCTAGGAGAAAACGTGCATCTGACTAACCCAAGTCTATACTTAATCCCTGAGCTACAGACAAGGTAATGAGCGATATAGAGAGGATTACTACCACAGTCTTCTTCCAACCTATGGCAAGCTTTGCAACTACTACTCTATGGGAGCACATAAGAAAAGACACCACAGAGGATGCTTAACCTAGCACTTTTGGACATACCTTACCTACTGACGGGAAGTGGATTACAAAGGTAACAAAGGGACCGTCATCTCCCCGCTACTACCACGGTTCCGGCCGGATAGGGAGCATCTACGAGTGAACCTAGCCCAAGCACCACGCTTACGCTACGAACGATTACTCTATTCCCAACCGGAAGCGAATAAAGTAAACTCGTAAACCAAAGAGCAATAATAACAAGAACTTACTAGTACCGAAGTTGAATTGCGAATAATCCTAGAACCAAGCCTCGGGTTAGGAGACTTGATCCCGCAGTACAACCGGAGAGGAGACACCGACATGCCGGGCTTCCTCCAACTCTACCTCCACCCTATACTCTCTCTATCTATCTTGAATGCTAGGCTCTAGGGAGGAGATCCATTCAAGGGACCTCTCTCACCTGATCCTCTCTGGAAATAATGAATTAGGGTTTCATGGGATGCCTCCTCCAGGGGCCAGGGGCCCTGTTTATATAGCCCCCTAGGATGCACCGCAGCCCTCGGATCAAACCGGCCTAAATGGACGATTATTATTCATCCTCAAAGGCGGTGGAACAGGGATCCGCGAGGCTGATGCTGATTGGTTGATCTGGCCAGTCGGCCGCCCAAGGGGGGAGTCGGCCGACTCTCCACCGAGCCCGTTCGGGCTCCCGTTTGGTCTAGAGCCTTCTCGAACCTTCCAGATTACAGAATTTTAACCGGTTCCCGATTATCTCTATGTAAACCCGACATGTGGGCCTTCCTTGGGTATTTTCACCGACACCTTGCGAAAATGACATTCACCAAAACTCGTGGAATTCTGTCAGTATAACCCCTATATCTAGTTGGTGAACATATTTTAGTCCTTTCTCATGTTTAGTTGATGGTAAAAATTGGCACTTAACGACCGTCAACAACTCCCCCAAGCTTACCTTTTGCTCGTCTACGAGCAAAGATAAACTCGTGATGGATCGGGAGTTGCTACAATGCTTTCACGCCTCAAAAGTACACATGCGTTCAAACAAGAACTCTCCTCCGGATTAGAGTGAACTATTCTGACTCAAAACTTACTCATATTACCTTTCACCATGGAGCTTGTAACCGTCACTTGGGTCTTGAGCAGTTGAAAGACAGAACGGTCAAGTCAAGCGCTATGTTTCTCGCTCTTTGATCAACTATTATTCCGGAGTTTTTGCAAGATTTTCAAATAAAACTCAGAGTTTCCTTGTATGACCCTCTCAGGTCTCTCATTTGTGGTATTTCTGGATCCTCTCCAAGGCATGTGGGTAGTGTATGCCTTCTCTCTTCTCTCAAAATATGTGGTATTTGTGGAATTTAAGGCATAGTGAGGTTGCCTTCTCTCTCTCACCGTACTTCTAATAGGCTTATGTGGAGCTTATAGGTGGGGAGACACTCAAACTCACTTGCATATATTGCACAGTTAAACCATGGATCCAATAGGAACTAAAATAATAATAAAGTCATATGTGCATGTGAATGAGGAAATGGGATGAATGATAAGATGATGATGATAAGTAAATGATTATGAGGGGTGATCACTTGGTGAACATCTACTTCTACACTTGCTCCTTTGGGGCTAACATGACTCCCTTTATTCGGAAACCTTGAAACTTCTTGAAAGGAAGGACTTGGCTACTCTTTCTTTCTTTCTTTCTTTCTTTTTTCTTTCTTCTTTTTTTTCTCTTTTTTTTCTTCTTCTTCTTCTTCTTCTTCTTCTTCTTCTTCTTCTTCTTCTTTTTTTCTCTTTTTTTTAGAGCAACCAATCCTCTGAAAACGAAACTTTAGCAACGGGGAGTGTATAACTTGAAGTGATAATGATTTGGAGCTTTTATGTAGGCAAATGGAACGGCGATGATTATTTCTAGATGTTCACTCCCAGGATAGGAGTAGAACCTTTTCCTGGATGAAGTGGAATAAGTGGCGTATGTATATGTGGATGGATAGATGGATGGATGGATGGATGCGTACTCCTGTGGTAGGAGCAGCATAAGTGCGTATTTCCGGGGTAGAGACAAAGACAATATGTGGAGGAATGCGTACTCCCAAGGTAGGAGCAAAGCATAGGTGCGTATCTTCGGGGTAGAGATAGCACAATATGTGGTGGATGTGGATCTATATGTAGGTGGTACTTCTAGGGAAGTAGTAGCACGTAATGAATGTAGTATTTATAAAATGGGTGCATGCTTCGAGGAAAGTAGCATAGATCAATGGATGGAGAGCACATAGTATTGACTTTAACCGCATGACTGGTTCCTTATGGGTCCACAAAAGCATAACCATACTCAATGCCTATAAAGACTACACTCAAGCCTACAATATGATCTATATAAATAGATGGGTTTTCCTAATCTAGTAAGCATGAATATATGGTTTGTGGTAGGAATTTGAACTCGTCATAAAGGAACTCATCATGCGGGGAATTTAATATTTTCAAATAAATTCTCCAAAACTCTAGTATCTCTAGGAACAAGATGGAATGCTGACTCAAAACTTTCCCATATCATATCCGTCAACTACCTAGACTTAGATCATGCATTCGCTACCCACAAGTTTCAGTTCGTAGTAAATCTCAAATCTAAATAGTTGTGTCCAAAACTCGGGAGAGTGCAAGGTTGAAAACTAGGTACTTGAAAGGAATTACGGCAGAGCAACTATTCATCATTTCCATATAAGAGCTTATTCCGGGGATTACTTAAAGACAGATTAATAAGAGCTCTCCAAAAGTAGAAAAGATAAATAAGGAAATCTTTCTAGGTTTCTAAAGTTATGCATTTTTTTAGTTGTTTTAACAAAGCAAGCTCTATAAATAAATAGACAAGTTGGAACACTTAGCTTGATACACGGGGTGCTTTCCCCCAAGCTGGATGTTGACGTAGTATGTTGATGTTGCTGACTGGCAGTGAAGGCGTTCTAGTCTTCCTGAAGTGTCGTGGATAGTTGTTGTTCGAGACCGTGTTTGACTGTTGAGGGAAGCACTCCGACAGGGGACTGGATGTCTTCTGCCTGTTAGCTCTTCTTGATCCTTGATGTTCTGTGAGGCTCAAATAGACAACAAAGCTTGTGGAACTGATTAAGCATTAGTTATAACCCTTTAAGCCTTGAATGTCTAGAACTTCCTTAACACATAAATCTTTTTCGCAGGATCTTAATATTTTTACAATTTTATATTTATGATATGAAGGCGAGAAAAATGCAACTAAGATGAAAACTTATTTTTATGCCACCACGGTGGATATCTTTGTGGGTGTCGCACCACAAAATTATTCGCATGGGGCTTAGCATTTTCGGATGCAATGCAAGACAAAATTATTTTCTTTTCTAATGCAGATGCGGTAAAGTAAATATGCAACAAGGATTGATTATGCAAAAAGTAAATATGCTAAAGGAAAAACTTGTGCAATCTTGAAGTGGGAAATATGGATAACTACCAAGTTACCT
Source organism: Themeda triandra (assembly GCA_018135685.1). Lineage (NCBI taxonomy): Eukaryota > Viridiplantae > Streptophyta > Magnoliopsida > Poales > Poaceae > Themeda > Themeda triandra. The sequence goes on from JAENPR010001022.1 coordinate 58,883, forward strand.
CCTTGGCAAGGGTTCGGTATTTTAAGTCCTCTGAATAGGACTTCTTGTCTTGTTCAATCCTTTGGTGCATCATTTGATCCCAAAGGTAGAGACCTTGAGAACTGCACCTCTTGAGTTGATATCTCTTGAGGAAGGGGTCATCCATGTTCTTTCCTTCTCCAACGGTTTGAAGTGAACCTTTAATTGTGATGCTAGCAGCATCTTGTTTAGTGTGCATGTTGCAGGTTCAGAACTTTATCACTGGAGCACCCTGTGATGAAGAGTAGATGGTTCTAGTGGTCCTTTCCCTAGACCTTGTGCTCCACTTATTGTTTCTTCTCTACAGAGGATTAGTGGACAACGCATACCCGAAGGAATATAATAACAAGGGTAGATTTGTCATAGAGCTAAGATCATATTCTATGCTAAAAAAAAAAAGTTGGGTTGAAAATTTTAATTAGCATAGAACATTTGCTCAACATTACTTCTTCTCTTAAGGATTGATTTTAGTTTATCTTAAGTTTGATGTGTATGACATGTATAGAAAACAATCAAACTTATAGAGAGGAAGTAATTGCGAGTGGAGGGATTGCAAACCAGCGTGCTAGAGCGACGAGGGCTTGATAAGAGGAAGAGCATTGCTGGATCATTATTAGAGGAGTCAGCGGCCTTCCTCCCCTAAGCTGGTTGTTGCTCGTCACTGGAAGCCAAATGTGCGTGTTGAATCATCCCTCGAAGTCTGTTGTAACTCTATGTTCTTTAGACACCGTCCATCCTCGTTCCTCAAGTACGTCGGAGAGGGATCTCGATTCTAGGTCCATTGAGCAAAGATCTCTCCTTTGACTTTGTCCAATCCGGGATATGAGGATGCGAGATAGTTGCATGATCTTCTTTTGTCAACCATTCTTGATTTTTGTTGAGCCTTGGTTGACTAATTGATGTTCATTAGAGATGTAGACTTGAGTTCTTCCTTGATGGTCTTTGTCTTCTAGCAGCATGGCGAAGAGTTGCAGTTAATGATACGCCATCCGTCTTGATGATCAAGGAAGGGACTTCATTAATTGTTTGCAGGCTTCATCTCCAATGCCATAGGGACATCATCTTGAAATGTAGTTGTTCATGGTCTTCTTGGGCTTGGTCGGTAGTCAATCCCTTGATGGTGATTGGTTGACACAAGGATGCATGCTTATCATGTCATGCTTGTCCTTGCTACCGACGTGCAAGATGGGGTCTTCAAGAACAACCAGAGCAGGTCTTTGATTGGCCAAAATGAGGTGAGTTGCTCCCAGCTTCTCATTGGTGTCCTAGCTCGAGTTTTGAGCTCATTGCTATGATGTCTTCAAGGTTGCTCATAGCTTGTCGCCTTGTTCATCCACTTCCTTTGGGTGAGTGCTATTGATGTAGATCCTTCTTGTGGCACTCTTGTCTCCTTCTTTGTTCCATCACTGAAGTGGTGATTTGGCAGGTTCACCATAAATAGGCATGCCATAAATTCTTTCAATTCTTTCTTGGATGATGAATGAACTATGTCTTCTGTGCGAAGTTGTTTGAGTTCATCATATGCCTTGCTTCATCTCTGATGTGAGTTCATCTCAGGACTTTCCCAATTTGGATTTAGAAGTTTTTCTGCAGGGGTTAGTCCAACAAAATATACCAATATCTACTACAAACACAATTTTAGTTCAATAACCAAACTAGACTCCATGCCTAATCTAATTAAGGAAGGCAATTTAACCTAAGCACCACGCTTAATTTAAAAGCCTTTAGAAGTACCCATATTGCAATTATGAAGCACCTCCAAACCAAAGCATACTATAGCAAACAAAGGCAAAGCATGAGAGCACTACGAGAGATTTACTCAAATAATGATGGCGAGCATGATTGATGTTTAGCAAACTGAGCATAATTATAATGATTTACTCAAATAATGATGGCAAAACATGTATTTATGGAAGTACATCCCCCAAGCTTGACTTTCATAAATCAAGATTGGATGAATGTAAATCAATGTTGCATAATGATTGGTTGGGCATACCTTGCATTTGTTGTTCCTTTGATCTTTTTGCTTCGAACCTGGAAAGGTTAGTGACACAAATACCCGAAGGAATATTTTCACAATTATAACTCTATGCTCATTTAACAGGGCAGCGCAGTGGAAAGGTGAACACTTATGTCATGGTCTGAACAGCGCTAGTTTTTGGACACTAAGCTTGTCCTTGGGAAACCTTCAAGATGTGAATTGATGAAGTGGTTTTCCTTCCAACACTAATCTATGTGCACTAATCTCAAGATCCAACACAACGAGATCTGCAATATTTATGGAAAACATATGCGTCTACAACCACCCTTTCAATATCTTTAGGAACAGGGAGCATGAGGGGGTTGAAGATCTCGTGTGTGGCAATGTTAGAGAGCCTAGGTGAATCAGGAGATTTTTCATATGAGCAAGGTCTTGATGGGGTGTTTAAGAAGTAATTACTTTGCTCATTGAAGCCTCCATCATCTTCCACTTCCAAGGGTGACTCGACATAAACGTCTAAAATTCCCCCTGGATCGTTGTAAGGTCCTAGATGGCTAGAGGGGGGGGTGAATAGCCTATGAAAATTTCTACAAACTCACTAAGCAAACTTCGTTAGATACACAAACGGCGGAAAGCAAGTTTTGCTTAGCCTACTAGATGTTGCAAGCCTCCTATCCAAACAATTCTAGTAGGTGATCACTAGCACAAACAATAGCTACCGCTAGTGATCAAGAGTTCTACCCACGGGATTTAATCTACACAAGGAGTGGTTCCCGACCGACCACACAAGCAATTCTACCCACGGGATTTAGTCTACACAAGTTGTGGTTCCCGACCGACCACGCAAGCAATTCTATTTTGCAAGAATGTAAACAAAGTAATACAAGAGAGGATGAGACTTGTTATACCGACGCGTCGAGTCGAGGTTGCCAATCACCAAGAGAATGAGCAATCAATCACAATCGGCAACACACAATCGATGACAACCAATCACCGGGAGACAAGGATGAACACAATTGTTTTTGTTCACCGGTGTTCACTTGGGCACCGCCAAGCTACGTCACCGGTTGTGTCGACCAACACCTAGATGGTTCCTCGGTGTGACCCTCAAGCCACTAGCCCCTCAAGGCTCGCCCCGCAAGGCACCGCAAGACACCACTCTCAAGCGAGGTACTCAACGACACGCGGATTCCACTAGGATGCTCTTCGTGATCCCCACGAGGTGAGCTCAAACCTCTCACAAGCAACCGGAGGTGGCCAAGAACAATCACCTTCTCTTGCCAACGCCTCCAACAATCTCCAAGCCGGCTAGGAGCGGTACTCTCCAAGAGTAACAAGAAATCCACCGGCTAAACCACCCACAAGTGCCACTAGATGCCCTCAAGCAATGCAATGCACTAGGTGATTCACTCAATCTCTCTTAGGATGAACAACCAAGCAAGGGAGAAGAGTGGGAGAGAGTCTCTTAGCTCAAAGAATGCATAAGGGATGAGAAATGGCCAAGAGACCTCCCCAAGGGCCGGCCACCTTCTATTTATAACCCCTCAAACAAATGTGACCGTTACCCCCTCGGGAGGCCGAGCAGTACGCGCCGGACGCGTCTGCCGCAAACCGCCGGACGCGTCCGGCGCTTCTTCCTGCGCGCGGCCCGAGCCGATCGTTGGTGCCGCGCCAACCGCGTGCCGCCACGTCGGCGTCCGGCGCGCGTCCGGCGTGCGTCACCCCGCGTCGGCGCGCCGCGTCCACTCGCAATGCCGTGCTCGGAACTTTCGTTCCGAGTCCGGCGTGCGCGGACGCGGCACCCGCGCGTCCGCCGCCTTGAGCCAAGCCACCGCACCACGCCGTCTTCCACCGAGCGCCGGACGCTACAGGAACCACGCGTCCGGCGTCCGCGTCCCGGCCCGCGTCCGCCGCGACGCCCGACTCAAAGGCCGAATACCGAAACTCGGGTCGGCGTCCGCCCGCCCCGGGACGCGCGTCCGCCAAAGATCCGCGCCTCGCCGGGGCGCGGCCTCCGTCTTTTCGTCGCCGTGCCGTGACACCAACTTCTCCAACATGCTATCCAATAAGTATACCAACTTGATCATCAGAGATAGCATGATTTCAACCAAATTTTGCATCCGGCGTAATAGAAAATATGCATCCATTTTTCTCGAAAGCACCGAATCCCGCCTCACAGGCTCGGCGGGAGGAAGAGAGGGACCCAAACCCATCTCTACCCTGCAAGCCACAGCGCGCCCAAACGCCACCTTTGTAAATGTGCCAACACCACCAAGTGTACAACACCATGTGCTTGTGTGTTAGCTTTTCACAATCATTTCCCAAAGGTTAGGCTAGCTCACTAGGCCCTATATGCAATGCACTTCATGAATTCACCTAGTGGCACCCGTGCGTCGAATAGCCAATAAGACTTCCCCTCTTAATAGTGCGGCTATCGAACCTAAACCACTCACACCCTCTATGGTGTCTTGAGTGCAAAACAAAATGGCCCTATCGGTTATACCTTTGCCTTGAGCCCATTTTGTTCCTCCAAATGATATGAACACTTCACACCATCATGTGACCGTCTCGATCCATCGACCTCGACTTCACTTGCCCTTCACCGTGCATCGGTCCATCGGCGCCTAGTCTTGCCCGAGCTTCACCATCGCATGGTCCTTCACTCCCAAGCCTTGACTAGCCCTTCACCTTCAACACCGGTCCATGGAGCCAAGCACCGTCTTGATCTTCATCTTTGATCACATGAAACGTGTCATGTTTCATATTCAATATGCTCATCGTGTGGACAACCTTACTCTAAATCAACCACTTAGATAAACAAGGTTAGTCCTAGGTTTCATCAATTAGCCAAAACCAAACTAGGGACTTTCAATCGTCTCTCGAAATGATCTCATCTAAGGCCTTATCCATCCATTCAATGGCAATAGCACATAGGTTTTTAATGCTCTGTAGCCATGGATGTTGATCTTCGTGGTCCTCTATATGGTCTTGATGATTCCTATGCGTGGGATATCTAGATGTATTTCTAGGATCATCGGGTGGTTTAGGAGAAAGAGCATAGCACGAGTCATAGGGATCAAGGATGGGTTTAAAGATGGGTTTGTATTCTATATCTAATGTGGGCATAGAAGGGGAGAAGATAAGAGTGGCTTCTAGATGGTTTCACTCTCCTTCTATGGCATCACTTGACATGCCATCCTTGAGTCTTTCTAAACGTCCTTCAAAGGGATTGGATTTGAGACGCTTTCTAAGAGATCTCTTCCTGAGAAGATTTATAATGCATGCACTAAAAGATCTCTTATGAAGCGGGAAGTTAGAACTCCCAAAATCATTATCAAAGAGAATCTCTAAGGGTAGAATTACTTCTTCCCTTAGGGGACTTTGGAGTACTACTAGTTTGGGATGGATAGCCAAATCATGGGATTGAAATGTTTGCAAAGTGGCTATGGAAACTTCCTCTTCTAGTTTGGGGGATGATTCCTTCTTTACCTCTAGGATGTTATCATGAAGGCTAGTGCAAGGAGTGTGTCCATTAATAAGGACAAACCTCACTTCTCTAATGGGTAAAGAAAGGAAAACTCCTCCAAAGGTGATATTATCAAGACCCATATATAGATGTTGAAGAAGAACATGGTCTTGTAAGGCTAGGTCTAAACCTAAATTTATAGGAAAATTAAAAGATTTCCTAAGTGTAGCCAAAAGTTCATTACCTACTTGATAAGAGGATAGGACTTTGGGTTCATTACCCTCACCGGTTGAGGATAGGACCTTGGGTACAATACCTTCTTGATTAGGAGATAGGACTCTAGCTGTAGAAAAGGGTTGGCTTTGACCTATTGCAACCAAACATTGGTGTAGCTCATAGCTAGATGTGAAAATCATGGGTTTTAGAGGCTCTAAGCATGTGCTCATGGGTGCAAGATATTGGTGGATAGGCGTGGAATTTGGTTATCCATAAGGATATAAAATAAAAGGCAAAAGAAAAATACAAAAAGATAAAAGTACAATACAAGGCTAAGCATGACTTAAGGTTATCTCAGCAGACTGTCTTTCTCCCCGGCAACGGCGCCAGAAATGCTTGTTGATACTAGATACGCACACGAAAGAATCAAAGAGAAATAATCCCCAAGCTCACGGATATCGGTGAGCACTTCACCCGGGAGATATTCCAGAGTATCGTTATTTATTTATCCGCTAGGAGAAAACGTGCATCTGACTAACCCAAGTCTATACTTAATCCCTGAGCTACAGACAAGGTAATGAGCGATATAGAGAGGATTACTACCACGTCTTCTTCCAACCTATGGCAAGCTTTGCAACTACTACTCTATGGGAGCACCTAAGAAAAGACACCCAGCGGATGCTTAACCTAGCACTTTTGGACCTACCTTACCTACCGACGGGAAGTGGATTACAAAGGTAACAAAGGAGGCTGTCATCTCCCCCGCTACTACCACGGTTCCGGCCAGATAGGGAGCATCTACGAGTGAACCTAGCCCAAGCACCACGCTTACGCTACGAACGATTACTCTATTCCCAACCGGAAGCGAATAAAGTAAACTCGTAAACCAAAGAGCAATAATAACAAGAACTTACTAGTATCAGAAGTTGAATTGCAGAATAATCCTAGAACCAAGCCTCGGGTTAGGAGACTTGATCCCGCAGGTACAACCGGAGAGGAGACACCGACATGCCGGGCTTCCTCCAACTCTACCTCCACCCTATACTCTCTCTATCTATCTTGAATGCTAGGCTCTAGGGAGGAGATCCATTCAAGGGACCTCTCTCACCTGATCCTCTCTGGAAATAATGAATTAGGGTTTCATGGGATGCCTCCTCCAGGGCCAGGGGCCCTGTTTATATAGCCCCCTAGGATGCACCGCAGCCCTCGGATCAAACCGACCTAAATGGACGATTATTATTCATCCTCAAAGGCGGTGGAACAGGGATCCGCGAGGCTGATGCTGATTGGTTGATCCGCGTCGGCCGCCCAAAGGGGGGAGTCGGCCGACTCTCCACCGAGCCCGTTCGGGCTCCCGTTTGGTCCAGAGCCTTCTCGAACCTTCCAGAGTTACGGAATTTTCACCGGTTCCCGATTATCTCTATGTAAACCCGACATGTGGGCCTTCCTTGGGTATTTTCGGCTAACACCCGCGTAAAAGAGACATTCACTAAAACTCGTGGAATTTACGTCGGTATAACCCCTATATCTAGTTGGTGAACATATTTTAGTCCTTTCTCATGTTTAGTTGACGGTAAAAATTGGAACTTAACGACCGTCAACAGCTACCTCGAGGGATAGGATGCCCACCTTCTGCCCACCGCCCCGCGGCGCGCTCAGCTTCCACATCGCGTGTGGTGGGTGTGGCAGGGCGTGTGGTTGGGCGTGTGTGTGTGTGTGTGTGTGTGTGTGTTATGGACGCGGCGCCCGTGGGTGGGGGACTGGGGGTCAAAAGGCGTCTGCGGTTGGGCGCGCGCCAACGGCTTTGGTGGTGGTGGTGGTGGGGTGGGCGAGGAGCATAGGAAAGCTGCAGCTCGTTGGGCATCGGTAGTGTCACGGGGTGGGCAGTGTGGTGGCGAGTGGGTGGGAGTTGAAACCGAGCGCGGTGCGCGGCATCGCATCGCATCGGCGGGGGATTATTCGGTGCGCGCTTCGGGCGCGGCGAGGGGCAAGTTGGCAGGCAGGTTTCTGCGGGGAATCCGCGGGTCGGGAGGGGCGTGCAGGCTGACAGGATCCGCGGCCCGGCGTGTCTCCGTGCGGGCGTCGCGGCTCGGGGACGTCGCCGGCGCGCGCGGCGGCCGCGGGGGTTCCTATGATTGGCAGAGTCAAGATGAAGACAGCGGGCGTTTCGGCGCCTCAATGGGTGGCTATATTCTGGGCTGATCGTTTTGGGAGCCTCTGTGGTGTCCATTGTCCTTCCATGCGTCAAGAGCTCGGCATGTTCATCGGATGGTTTCGATGGGGGCGGGACCGCGGTCCGCGGGATGCAGTGTTGTTTGACGATTTGCCCCTGGCTCATGTGGAGGAGCCGCAGAGCCGGGTGTGTCGCAGTCTCGAGATGGAGATTTCGGGCGTGTTTGATATCGTGGCCCAGCACGGCCTGGTCGACGAGCCAGGCTCTGGCCAGCCACGGCCAGGCCCAAAGCAGCCAATGTTGCTTGTTTGATTGCATTGCAGCTGGAGGACCAGGTCCAAGCCTTTTCGCTGTTTGATTGCAGCCTGGGAGCCTGGTCCATGAGCAACTACCATCAACTACCACCCAGGGGCAGTGTTTGATTCGGGCCAGGCCCAGTTCAAGCAACAGAGTTGTGAATAACAGAATTGGAGAGGAAACAAAGAAGAACACCACAATAGCAGTAATAGAATTTGAATTTGAACAAAGTCTGAACAAATTTGTCATGAACAAGGCCTCAGACTAAAAGAGTTCTCATCTTTTTGTCTAAGTTCATCAACATAAACAGTCATCATCGGCCAAATTTCTCTAATGTCAATTATAGGAGCAACACTTAGACAGCCTGCTCCAAAGAGCTATCAGTAACAAGAGAAGCATGCCAATGATCAAAAACAACATACGACTTAGCCATTGTTCTGCAAGAAGATGGCAACAAATCCTCAGCCATATGATTAGTGTGTTGACATCATAGGATTGAAAACTAACATGGGCCTCAGCTATTGGTTTCACAGGAAGTGAGTCACAGGTAGCTGCACTAGTAGAAGAACAAAAAAAGCAACTAAAAACAATGCAAACTCATGAAGCTCATGTACATGTGCCCTGGACCATGACTGCCATCACTTGGAACAGAACCAGTGTTGCAAGGAACTGGTCCAGTCCCACATGACCATGACAACCATGAAACAACCAAGAAATCAGATCAACAAAAACAATTGTGCAGCTACCTCATCACATGTATTAGTATAGAAACATCATAGGCCATTTTTCATCTTGCAAGCATCTTGAACAGAAATCAGATCAACAATGCATAACTAAAAATAATAAGCACGGCTACATTACAAAAATGCCTCCCAGTGCTCATAAGCTAGTCATCATCGACCATATATGAACCAAGCCAACAGATATGAACGAAAATGAAAGCACAAGTAACTGCATATCATCGACCACAGCACAGATCTGAACAAGTAACCCTAGTACAGGACCAAGAACAAGAACATCACCCAAGAACAAGAACAAGTAACCGCATCATCAAACCCTAGACCGCAAACAATGGGCAAAAACGAATTGATTTCACCTCGGGTCAGCAGGAGGGAGACGAAAGCAGCTCGAATTGAAGAGAGACGGGGAAGAAGTAGCAGATCCGGTCGGCGAAGCACCACCGAATCCACTCGACGGAGAAGAAGACAGAAGTAGTCGACCTCGCCGGAACCCAGCAACGGAGGGAGCGGCGCCGCCTCAACGCAGATCCGCACCGGGGGAACTGAGATCAAGCCCGGCGAAGACCGACACGCACCGGCAACCGAGCTCACCGCCGCCGCCGGTTCCTCAACGGGAGTGGATTGGGGAGTCAAGAAGCAGAAGAACTGAGCGAGTGGAAGAGGGGGGTTGGAGGGAGGGCGCGGAAGTTTCACCCTTCGCGCGGGAGCCCGCGGCGGCCTCCTGCCATGGCCAAGATTCGCTCACGCGCGCGCCGAGCGGTGCCGAGCGGAAACGCGAGGGGAGGGGGGGGGGAGCTTGCGGCCGAGCCGGGAGAGAGAAGGGAATTTGCATCGACGCGGCCGGGCTCCAACCCCGGCCCAGGGATATCAAACACGCGACCTTGGCCCCAATGGGCCTGGCCGGGGAAATTTGGCCCATATCAAACACACCCTTCGTCTCTGAGTGACAGACGCCGGGCGGAGAAACGTAGTAGTGGAATCGTACAAAAGCCACAGAAAAAGGTTTATGGATGTCTTCAAGCCGGCACCCAACAGAACGTCGTTGGGCTGCGGAAGCGACGCAGGATCGGTCATGCATTCGGGAGAATCAAAAGGGTGCGCTGCTGACTGCTGTCAAAGTGTTCACCGAGTCATTCAGCTGATCAGCTCTGGCACGGAAGACAAGTTCATCTGCCGCTGCCTGCTGGAATGCGTCCCATCTAGTAGCTACTACTACATTGGTCCCCAGGAGCTCTGCAATAAGGAAGGCGCCAACAGATGGATGTTGTTTGTTGTTGGGCGCTTCACAGGCAGCAACGAGACAACAACCTACCACACCTACCTACCTAGGAGTACAGAACAACCAACACCGGACCGTGCGCCTTTTGACCAGACCAGTGAACTTCGTTGCGCCTTCAGGCGACCTAATAATAAAATGACAAAATTTCAGCCTATGTTCTTTTGGTTCACCAAAGTTTTGGTCCAGCAATTTTTGGTCCGGCTACACGACTTGTGTTCGACTGTTCGGCTTTGCGCACGAGTCCAAACTCCAAAATGGAGATGGAGACGCATACGAAAAGAAAAAAAAAATCCAAAACGGAAGGATGGCTGCTTCTATGTCAAACCGTGCTCTGGATTGGTGGCGTGCGTGCTCCCGCGCCATTGTCTCCTGCGCCGCCTTTTTCAAATTTGGCTCTTTTTTTTTAACTAAATTTACATTTATCGTCCTGGATGTCAAAAATGCACCTTTAGACCCAGGGGTCGGCGCCATGACCTGCGGCCGAGGTATAACGTCTCGGCGCCACCGATCTGGGCGCCGAGGTCTCCACTGAGGCGCTGACGTGGCGGAGGGACCTCGGCGCCACGAGACCACGGCACCGAGGTCGGCGCCACGATCTTGGCGCCGAGCTATATTTTTTTTTTAAAAAAAAACCTTACCACCCGACCGGGAACCCAACCTCCTTCTCCGCTCCCGAGAATCCAAAAATTCGCTAACCTCCCGGTCCCCTTCGCTAGGCGCCGCCGCCGTCCTCGTCGACCCTTCCCCCACCGCCGCCGGCCGCCGTTCGCCGCCGTCCTCGTCGACCGACCCTACGAGTAGGCGCCGCCGCAGGCTTCCTCAGCCGCCCACGTCGCCACGCTCCTCTCCCATCTCGCAGTGGCGGCGAGGGCGCCCCCACCGGTCTCCGGCGTGGCCGCCGGCCGGCGTGCCGGCGGTTCCCTGCCCCTGGAGACCTCCCCGCCCCCTCCTCTTCAATCCTTGGCCAGGCCTGAGCAGGAGCCGCCGCCCACCCTTGGCCGGGCCTGAGCTGCAGCCTCGGCCAATCAAGCACAAGTGTTCAGGTATTTTTTTTCTTTATTTTTTCCTTTATTTTTTGGAATCAAGAATCCTATGATTAACTGACTAGATTAGGTAGATTTAATAAAGAAAAATTTCCATGTGCTTAGTCTGTACAAACCTAATAGCTAATTTAGTTATATATGTAGTAGTTGCATATTAGTTATATATTTAGATAGATCATGGAAACAAAATAGCCCGCTATTTTTGCCGCTATAGCCCGAAATAGCTTGGAAAAAATTGTGCCGCTATTTGCGTTCATGCACAATTTTGCCGCTAAAGTCCGCTAATTACGGTTTATAAAACGCTAAACACCTTGACCTTAGCTCGCTATTTAAAACATGGAGATAGATTGATAAAAATTTAGTTATATATAGCGGGATATGCTTTAGAGAGCAAATGTAGTTTTTTTTGTAGATAGATACATATTAGATATATATAGATAGGTTGTGTATAGGTAGACACATAGTTACATATTTTCGAATGTTGTGTGACTTGGTTGTGCTGCATATATTAGATGGGCAATGTAGTCAACCTGTACTATGGAGGAAGTGTGGAGGAAGATGAGTTTCGGAATGTCAATTTTGTTGGAATGCAAATGATGCCACTCTTGTTCGATGATCGGCCGCTGTTTTCGGAGTTGGTTGGTAGTGCTCATGTTGAGCTTCACTGGAATTCAAATGAGGATGACATCTTAGTCAAGGTGGTGCTTCACTATGGTAAATCAAGACATGAAGTTTTTAGGCGGATGGTCCCAATTGCATCGGAGAATCAATGGGAGAAATATGTCAAAACTGTTCAGTGCTCAGTGCTTCAGGAGCAGATTCCGGGGTATGCACCTTTGCATCACCGTTGGTGCACTCAGCACCTTGCCGAGAATTTGCTTAAGAAAGGATGGGTCAAAGGACAACTTTAAGCTATTCGAGGAGGTTGCGCGCATGCTTGAGGTAGATTTCTTCAGGGAGAAGTTGGAGCAGCTAAAAACATCAACAAATGCAGAAGGAAGGCAGTGGCTATGTGGATTGTTGAGAGAACCTGAGAAATGGACAAGAGCCTATGACGTTGGTGGAAGGAGGCATGAGTTCCAGACTAGCAACATGGCCGAGTCATTTAATAGTGTGCTCAAGGGTATATGGGGGATGCCCATCAATGCCATTGTATCATTCACCTTTTATAGGCTAGTTACATGGTTTAACGAGAGACACACGCAAGCATTAGCACTGCAGAGTAAGAATCAGAAATGGTCTCCTAAATCTACGAAGCATCTTGACAAGGCAAAGCAAAAGGCCCTCGACCATCAGGTCTTTTGTTTTGAGCACAGCACTGGCAGGTACCAGGTCATAGAAAGGGGACGTGCAAGTAATGATGGTGAGTCACGGCCATCAAGGAGTTATATGGTTAACATTAGTGAGTTCTCTTGTGAATGTGGGAAACCCAAGCAGTACCACTTTCCTTGTTCTCACTATGTTGCAGCATCTCAGCATCGCAACTTTGCCTACGAGACCCAAATAGCGCCGGAGTTTAGTGTTGATAGCCTTGTACAGACTTGGTCTCCCCGTTTCGAGCCTTTCCACCAGGAAGAATAGTGGCCACCTTACACTGGGTAGAAATACATTGCGGATCCAGCATCTAAATGGAACAAACGAGGTACCAGGAAGAGGTGTAGATACAAGATGACCATGGACCAGGTTTCCGGTAGAAGTAGGCGAGGGAGAGCAACTCCTTTTCTTACTGAGGCCGAGCAAAACATGTGTGGAAGATGTGGTAGACTTGGGCATAACTCACGTACCTGCCATTGGCCCCTTAGTCAGGTGAAATTAACCTATGTTTACTTGTGTTTCCATGGAATTAACTTATGTTTACTTTTGTTCATTTGAAATTAACCAAAATGGTATATGTAACATCCTAGATGTTAACCATGCATTAACTCTGCACATCATGAGCATAATCATATCATTAGCATCTAATCAACATCTTGACATGATTGCTTGATGCTCTGCACTCTGTTTGACTTAGTCTATAAGTGTGATTGTTGGCTTGAACTGGAAGTAGTACCTACGTTGCTTATCTCAAGTCAGACCTTAAATAAAGATCAAAGAGGAGTGTATTTCGAGAAAACTTTATGTTTTGACCTTTTCATGAAAATGCCTAGAAGGTGCTCAAATCAAGTGATGAAGTCGCTAGGTTTAACGACGTCGGTCGATTGGCATGCCGCGTTCTCCAAATTCCGTGGAACAACTTTAGTTGGCCCCATTAGGAAAAACATAGCTAACCCATTGGGGCACAGCATGCCAAAAGTTGGGATCGATTCAATCGAGTTTGGCCATCCATCTCGAGAAAACCGAGCCCTAGGTCAAGCGTCGTTGGCGCGTTGACATTGCTATGTTGGCAACTAAATATCCGCTAAACCGTAGCTCAAATGACCAAGGTGTCTAAATGAAAAACATAGTGTGACATATGGGCTTCAATCTTCCTTTTGGGCCCATGTCGAGATGTGGCCCAGAAGGGGCCCAAAAACGCCTCCCACCGAACCCACCGCCACGCGCGCCACCTGTTCGACGAAATGTCTACGTGGAAGCTGGCATGCCCGACACCGCCGCGCCCACGCGTCCTCGCCCGCCGGCCGCCTCCGCCACGCGCCTAGCGTCTCTGCCTGAAGGGGGACAAGCCCCGGTCCCTTCTCCCTCACTTCTCCACTCTCGTTCTCTCTCTCGCCTCGCTCTTTCTCTCTCTCGCCGCAAGCGCCGAACCGCCGCAAAGCTTCAGCGCGCCGCCGCCTTCTCGCCGGCGCTGCTCACCCTCCACCTCGCCATTGCCTCCCTGCTCGTGCGCATGAGCGCCGCCTTCCCCTCCTCTATCTTCGACGCCGCCGCATAGCTCGGGCCGACGACCGACGCGACCGCCGCTCGTATTCGCCGCCACCGGTCCCGAGCCAAGCCGCCGCTGTGTACCTTCCGCTCCGAGCCCCGTCGTCCAAATCCAAGGGGAGCACCATTTTCCTCAGCTCACGCCGCGCCTCCGAAGCCTCTTCGCCGTCGCCTAGCAGCGCCGAGGCAGGCTGCCTCCGCGCTGCCCCATTGCCGGGCCACCTGCCAGCGCGGCCAGGCCGCCACGAGCCCCCGCGGAGGGTGCTGAGGGTGCCAGCGGGTGCGCCTTGCTCCCTGGAACCTTCGCCACCGCCCCGTGGTAGCCGGCGAGCCTCTGCCGGCCGGGAATCGGCGAGCGCCGCCGCTCCCCCTGTCTTCCCCGCGCGAGGGCCTCCCTCTCAAAATTTAAAGAAGGTGAGGGGCCCCAGCGCAAAGTAGCCAGACACAGCAACCTTCAGATTCGGGCTTAGTTAATTTCGGTAAACTGCAGGGGCCTATCTGCAAACGGCTTGTCTTATTAGGATTTAGGAAATGGAAATTCAGAAAATAGATTAAAGCTTTAGAAAATCATAGAGGGAGCTAGGGTTATCCAAATCCGACGATTCAAGTTCCTAGATTTATCTTATGAGATGCCCTATGCATAGAAAATATGAGATGCCCTGTTTGTGACACTTTTATATTGAGTTTAGATTTAATTCTTGAAATACCTTTAATCTTTAGAAATGCCTAGTAAATCATAGGATGCTCCGAAAAATGTGGTTCTTATTTTGTTAGTCTTGTATTGCCATGCCCTATCCATGATAAATGTATCATGCATGCTTTCTATGGGAAAAGTTGTAGTTGTAGTTCAAGTGCCTACATAGCTTGTTTTACGGGATAATTCATAAATGGTTTATAGAGACCTAGTTTAGAATTGATAATTTTTGTAGTCCTCTTCTATGCCCATGTGTAGCTCTGTGTATAGTTAGATTCATGGTAGGAGCAAGTTGGTAGTACAAAGTATTTATAGGTCCTTGGTTTGATGCTGTCATGTCATTTTTGTGTAGGTCAGTAGGATCATCCAATTGGGATGAAACTTGGGTGATGCACTAGCATTGCCATGTGTTATCCACTGTAATTTTTATAGGACTTTAGAATATATGTAACTATGGGTTGCTGTTCAACCCATAGTTGGTTAAATGGGGTTGCTTGATGGATGTTATGCTTAACCCAATTATAAATTGGTTTTCTGGGGAACTTGTCTTTATATTATTGGTTTGTAATTAGTATATGGTTCTACTGTTCAAATTTAGTGATCATTGGATCAATAGTTTAGGAGCTATGGCTCTTGCAGCCTGGTTAGAAAGGCTGTTTAATTGTTGTTTGGTCAGAACCAGTTCTAGTGTTGTCTATTTTAGGACCAGTTAGGTTGAGAAGCATGTCTTGGTATCTTGAGATGATTGATGGGGAATTTAATAAACTTTCCAGATTGTCCTCTGTTATATTCATAGGGTTTATAGATCTCCAGTTATGATTTAATTAATGGACTGCCATGTGTAGGTCTATATTTGATAGTGAAGCTCGATTGTGTGATGTGGTGTATAGAGCTTGAGGATGATGACTCATAGTGATTAGGCCATGTATGATTGATTGTTACTTAGTGTGTGTCTTGATGATTGAGTTAGGATGGTGATGTCTAGGTTTAAGTTTTTGGCTTTACTGGCTTGTTTGCTAGTGATAAATATAATGGGATCATTGTTACCCGTGCATTGATAATCGTCAATCATCCATGATCATGCATATACCCCGAATAATCACGTATTCATACATATGCATATGCATCATTCCAGGATCACGTGTAGAACATTTGTCGTGAAGTCAAGGATCCAGAAGGACAAGTCGCGAACGGAGATCCGCACGCGAAGTGATCGAGAACCAGGAACCCAACGTGGAATAGTCGAGTACCTGGATCTTCAATCTGATATTCTAACTAAGGAAAGCCCCGGAGCATCCCTCCTATGGTTTGCAAATATTTTACTTTGTGCCTTTTTATTCTTTATGATGCATTAAGTTACAGGCGTTGATTGGAACCGTAGTTGCATCAGGACTACCTTGCCACCAGAAGTATCCTATTTTACGTACAGGATCGACTACATGCTTAGGCCTGCTCTATTAATCGGTAGAAGCCGGATGATCGACCATCGTCCGCAATTATAGGTGGTTACTACCCCCTCTGGATTGAGAATAGTGAGATGTTGGATATGAACATAACCATGAGGCCATCTAAATCATCTCTAAAGAAATATGGCTTTGTACGTCCTCGGATCATGTTGAACAATGCCTCACAGATAGCTGGATAGGGCCTGAGTGCCCGACCGCGAAGCCTAGAATCTACTTGGGCCGGGTTTCAACTTTCAGGTATCCATGCCGGTGATGGGGGAGGGGAAAACAAGGGCCCGGAGAGTGAGTCCTGAAGATGGGGCGGTGTCATTTGATGGGCACGCTTACCTATTGGCAGCCGGGAGTTTCCTTGGTCATGGTGGTGAGTTGTTGATCCCATGTCCCTACCCGAGTAGATCAAGGTGACTAAGGCTACTTTCGCGAAGTATGCCTTGTTTGTGTGAGGAATACCCCGCCAGCTGGTTTGCAATCGATTATAATCGCCATCGTTCCTAGACAGTGAGCACTTGACCGAGACAGCGGCATGGTCGCCAATAATATCTTGTGTGCGAGTTGGTTATGTTCACTCATGTTGGTTAATGATTACTCAATCAATGCGGATACTTAATGTTGATTGCTTCTACATAAAAATGTGAGTAGCTACAGGTGCTAATGTAGTAATGGCAGGATCCAACTTAATTGATTAAGCTAGAGAGTCTTTTTGTCACTAAATGATTATTTAATTAGCTCATCCTTTTGGCAAATAAGGAGTCAGCTACCCCACTATATAGCCTGGCATCCACCAAAGAGTCTTTATTTTCTTTTAATCGGGTAACTCTTGCTGAGTACAACGTACTCAGAGTGCAATTCCTAATGTTGTTTGTTGTAGGTTGAAGGTTACCACTGTGGTGACACGGTGGACTTATATCCCACTACGGAAGGAATAGATTTCGGGCAAGTCAACTCTGATATCTCATCTACATGCTTTTGACGGAGATGGCCCTGAGCTGGCGCTATATTTAAATACTTAGGTGTGAGTGTATTTGCAAAGAATATTCTCTTCCATTTGTTTATTTGAAAAACCTGAGTTGTAAAATATAATATTTGTAACCCTCGAGGTAATTACAAAGTTTGTAAAAAGGTAACTTAAGTGGATGGGAGGCTGAACTTTGTGATCCGGGTGTGACTTTGAGAAAGTTCGAGATCTTTCGGGATTTCGCGGACTACCGGGCTGGTATAATTGCGGTTTACTACTTAAGCTGCCACGGTGGCTTGATTAATGAACACTAATTATATTAGTTGGTCGGTTCCCTTACAGTATATATTTGCTCATATGAAACTAATCCTTCATTTTTTCCTTATTTTTTGTAGGATGGAGCAGAACCACATGCTGGAGCCGTACTACAAGAAGGACCACCGAGGACGACACACCGCGGAGGGGAAGGTAAGGACCATAATTCTGCTTGGTTTCTTTATCTGCGTATTTACTTGTGTTCACTAACTTCTCTATGAATTTCCATTATTTGCAGAAGCTGGCCCCTCTTCGTCTTCGAACCCATGATAAGTTCGAGGACATGCGGTACGACGACTGGTACACTCCTCTTCTTGAGAGGGTTGGACTTGATGTCGTATCGTTCCAGGTTCACCGTGGGTTGCCTCCCTTAAATCCCGCGGCAATCTCAGTTTAGTGGACAGGTAACATATGTATGAACTGATGCACTACCTTTTTTTTGGTTGTTGATGGATGCTGACCATAGTTCTTCTGTCTTGTTTCGTAGATGGAGGCCGGAAACTCGCAGCTTCCACCTACCTTGCGGTGAGATGACGTGTACGCTTCAAGACATGCAGAAGTTCCTTGCTCTCTGTATAAGTGGCCGCCCTGTTGTTGGTCGCTGCAGTCCTGATGGTTGGAGAGCTAGAGTGGAGCAGTTCCTTGGAAGAGAGCTTCCTCCAGAAACACCGCGGACGAGAACCTCTGGAGTAGGCATTGAATGGCTGAGGAAAAATTTTGGCAACCCACCAGGACGACATGCAGATGACCAGACAGTCACCTACTACTGCAGGGCCTGGGTGATGCATCTTTTTGGTTGTGTTCTCTTCCCAGACGCGACGGGAGACACGGCGTCATGGATGTACCTGCCCTGTCTGACTGACTAGCACACAGCTAGGGGGTACAGCTGGGGTTCTGCAGTTCTGGCTTTCTTGTACCAGCAGCTATGCGAGGCGTGCCACCGGACTTCGAAGTCTCCTTCAATGGGAGGATGTGTTTACCTGCTTCAGCTTTGGATGTGGACTCGTCTTCCTGTAGGAAGGCACTTCCTAAGCCTGAACATGAACGTGAGCTATGGTTCAATGTTCCAGGCCTTCGACTTCGCCCGACTTATGCCTACCTTTGGGATAATATGAAGGGTCCCTTTGCCAGGAATCCACGTGCATACATCGAGTATGCAAATGAGCTCGATGAAATTCTGCCAGGGATGGTGAGTTAGATGCAATTGACAAACTAAATGTTTTCTTCACAAATTAAGCTCTAATTGACTAATGAATCTATTGCAGGTTAATTGGGAACCGTACAATGATGAAGAGTACGCTTACCTTAGGCTAAGTGTGGCGTGCAAGATGGATAAAGACTTGTACTTGATGAGTTGCCCATTGATTTGTTTCTACGCGGTTGAGTGGCACCTACCACACCGGGTTGCACGCCAATTTGGGTTGAAGCAGCAGTGGCCGGTGGAGCCAATCTCGACGTCAATAGACTTGCACAAGTAAGTGTCTTTCTAGTTTCATGTGTTCTCTATAGTCACTTAGTTCAACTGCACTAGCTGAAGCATACAAGAATTTACTAATCTATATTGCTTGATGTCAACCTACAGGATCGATCGTCAGAAACAAAAGAAGGAGACAGACTTTGAGAAATTGCACCAAGGCTACATCGAGGAGTGGAACAATTTCCATGAGAACGTATATGAGAACGACGAGGCCCACACAAATGAGAACTTCAGAGCTTACCTAAATTGGTACAGAGGGGCAACAAGGACCAAGCTGAAGGTGCAATGGACCCAAGCAGACTACGCTGATATTAAGTCCTCTGATGATGATGAAACGTCATACGACATTACAACGAGGGCTGGATTACAAGTGGAACTTGCACCAATCCTTGACCGAGTGGTAATGCCAACTTCTCACTTTTCTGTATGCAACTACAGCAAGTTTCTTAGCCATATATTGCTTGCTGAATTTTCAGCAGTTAGTGATTTCACTTATGACAAAAAGATAGAGAGTGGGGACTTGGGAGCATGCTGAATTTTTAGTTTGCCAATTAATGAATGTTTTTCTTTGCACTGTAACTTTACTTTGCTTTACTAAATGTTTTTGGTTTGCCAACTACTGAATACATTTGACAGGGAAATGCGGTTAAGCAAACTATGATTGATATTGAACGCTTTTCAAGGGCTGGGGTGGATGAACACACACTGAACAACTTCCTTGGAGTAAGTTTCAGTCTCAAATAAAACTTAAGAGTGCATTCAAGGGACAGCTAACTAATTGCATCTTTCCTATAATAGAGGTTAGCACGTAGGCTAAGGCGTGCTACTGCTCGTTGTGGCTGTGCTACTAGTACAGAGGTGGTTGTACCATGTCCACAAACACAAAACTGGGAGCCATGGCAAGCTTGCCCTTCTTCTCAAGGAGGTAATAGAGTTGTCTTTTAACATTAGATGCTGCAACTTTGTGCTAAAACTTTGCAACATTGCAGCTGCAACTTTCAATATATAAATGGTTTCCTTATTCTATCTGCAGGTAATGGAGGACAGAGCTCATCCCATGGAACTGTGGACACCTTTCAAGGCAATGGAGACGGCGAGGAGGACGAAGGCGATCGGTCCTATGATGAGCTTGGGGACTCTGAGCTTGAGGATGCTCCTTGGACTTAGCCCACACAGATTGCAGGAACAAGGCGACGCCGTCCCCCTAGCAAGTTCACTCCAGGCACCAATGCTCTTGGACACAAGGGTAAGGGTAAGACTAGGAGGAAGTGAGCCAGAGGAAGTGACACCGACTTGTAGGTTAACTCTATTTGGGCTGCATAGACTTTGGTGACTTTGGATGGGTATTTTGGAGATGATCGAGCCATATGGACTATATGTTTGGACTACAGTGGTTTGTGTGGACTTTGTGAACTAATATGTACTGTATGGAGTCAATGGACTAGTTGTATGGACTTTGTGAACTAATATGTACTGTATGGACTTTACTATGGATTGTATGGACTTCTATTATGGATTGTCTACTAATATGTATTATATGGACTTCATATGTGGTTTGTATTTACTATATATATATATATGAAATGTTATAATTCTGTATGGAATGAGAAAAAATAGGGGAAACTCTGCCGAAATTTGAAAAAAATAATCAATTTTATGACAGAATGCAACTTCCACAATTTATTTGCTATATGTCCTTCGCTCCAACTTGACAAGAGGCTTGATAATTTATTTTCTCACCTCTGCTATGAATTTAATGCATACAAGAATCTAGGCTTTTCAGTGATAGCAACAATACACTGATAGCATCTAGCCTGTGGCAGTGAGTTTTCAAGTAGCCTTTGCAGTGGCATCTAGCCTTTTCAGTGATCCATCATCCAAGTGTAGCCTGTGCAGTGGCATCTAGCCTTTTCAGTGATCCATCATCCATGTACAGTCTTGACAAGAGCATTTTCAGTGATCCAAACATCACTCCCTCTATATATACAAACCATGTTGGATGCAATGTAACCAAAACAAAGTGCCTTTGAAATGTCTGGAGGCTTGTCTAGTGGGAGAGGGAAGGGGGTGGCAACGGGAGATCCCAATGCTTCGGAGGGGGGCCTTGGTCCTGAAGACTTTAGTGAAGCAGTCGAGCGTTTCCCAGAGCAGAGTAAGCAAGATTTTAGCAGAGACCATCCTTTGAAAAACTATGAGAGATGGAGGGAACCCTGGCCAAAATGTAGACATGGTGAGGATTGCTTAGTGCAGATGTTCGCCAATGGGGGGGCTCGATGGAGGACGACGTTTCTTCAAATGCCCAAGAGCTATTGTAATTTCAGTTACTTTACTTTTGTTCAATATGTTCATTGCTTGCGCGACGTCTAACAATATTTAGTTTTTGTAGAGTTCCGCCACCCCCGAAAACTACGAGTTCACTAGGTGGGTCGACCCTCGTCCAATATGGCCGCATCAAGAGTACATCTACTATTTGCAAGATCGTATCTTCGATCTAGAGAGGGAAGTTAGCGCAGGCATAAAGGACTACACAGACGACGACTATGAGAATGAAGCAAGTTCACAGGAGCCACAGTGCACCGATCCATATTGCCGGTGCTCTTGTCACCAAAACAAGGGGACAGGACCACCACCAACACTACCGCCGTCAGCACCAACATTGGGTGGATACTGTGGAGAAAGGGGCTACACAGTTCTCTAATTGGGAACACTACTAGGACCACCTTTGTATCCTTGATAGGTACATGTTCTTCAATGGCATGTCCTGTATTTGTTGCTTGGTTTAATTACCTAAGGCATGTTAGGGTTAGTCGAAAGAACTATGTCCCCTAGTTTGGTACATGTTCTCATATGCCATTCATGTGCTTGTTGTTTGCTTTAATTACCTAAGACATGTTAGGTTTAGTGCAGCACCTCTGTACCCTTGTTTGGTACATGTTCTGGCATGCCATTACGTGTGTTATATGGAGGAAATTATGTAGTCCCCTAAGTCTATCTTTTATTATCACTACTTTGATGTACTCAACTGAAATCAAAACCCTAGTACTGTTGATAATAAAAGTGCATTAAAAAAATACATTGCATGGTTCACACAACACTGTTTCTGAATAAAACATACATCAAAGGGTAAGTACATCTAAAATTAAGGTCCAAACACAAAAATTAAAGGTCCGAGACTAGACGACATTACTCATGCATAAACCAAACAACTACTGAGTGCAACAAGGCCACTTTCTCTTCCTCTGGGCATCGGGATTCTCCTCCATAGTCGCCTTCGCTCGTCTCGCACGCTCACGCTTCTTCTGTACCTCCTCCCTATACGCAGCAGCACGCCGCCTTTCCTCCTCTTCCTTGTGCTCCTTTTCTGCTGCCTCCTCTTTCAGCCTCCTCTCGTAGCTCTCTCGGCGCCTAGCTTCCCATTCCTTCTCAGACTGTAGAAGATGCTTGTCCAACTCTCTAATCTCAGTGTCGATCCACTCCTCAAAGTCACAGATAGGTGGAGGGGTCTACAAAAAGGCAATTGTTACAAAACAATAATAAGATGGAATACTTCATATAACAAAAACAATTAATACGCAATTACACAATTACTCACCAACCACGTACTACGGCGCTGAAGCGGTGTAGGCTCCCACTGAAAATTGGGACACATCCAATACCTCTGCTTATAGGTTTCCTCATCATCAGAAATCTCTACCTTGCAAGGATCCCCACAAAAACACATTGACCTTGGAACGCCTAGGGATAGGCTTGGGAATGTAGGCAGCGCCAATGGGTAGCGACCGACCATAACTAAAATTAAAACAATTACATTTTAATAACTAAAATCTAAGGACAATTAACCCTTAACCTAGGTATTACCATGCCATGCCAAAAATGAACTCATACCTTGGTTTGCTACGTTTTCCACGCCTAGGCATCCTAGTATTCAAATGGAACAAACAAGTATTACAAAGTGCATGAAACCCTAACTAGTGATGATTATTAATTTATAAAATACGACCTATGTATACCAAATCGAAGCACAAAAACTACGGGAGGGAGAGAGG
This sequence comes from Themeda triandra, assembly GCA_018135685.1. Taxonomy (NCBI): domain Eukaryota; kingdom Viridiplantae; phylum Streptophyta; class Magnoliopsida; order Poales; family Poaceae; genus Themeda; species Themeda triandra. The sequence continues at coordinate 81,911 of JAENPR010001022.1, forward strand.
ATACCTTGCTCTTCAAGATCTATGGATCAAATCCGACTTTCCACGGTCCAATATGAAGATTTGTGAAGGTGGGTGAAGTGTGCTAGAGAAAAACCCGAGAGGAAGGAGGAAAAAATGAGAACATGCTCGGGCAGTGAAGATGGGTGTCGACTAAAGACAGACGGCTCGGCGCCATGATCTGTGGCGCCGAGGTCTCTCGGCAGTCGTGCAGACCTCGGCGCCTAGAGCTGTGGCGCCGAGACGTTATACCTCGGCGCCGCAGGTCATGGCGCCGATCCCCTGGGTCTAAAGATGCATTTTTGACATCCAGAGGGCCAAATGTAAATTTAGTTCAAAAGGGCCAAATTGTGAAAAAGATGGTCTCCTGCGCCCGCATGTGCAGCTACTGCTGGGCCGCATGAGTGCTGCCGCGTGGGCTTGGAGCCTATGAGGCTTTAATGTGTTGGCTCATGTGTGTTGGTTTTTTTAATTTAGTTTCAAAATTTCATAACTTTTTGATATAATAACTAAATTAAATAAATGATATACAGATTTTCACTATTTCAACGAGCTCTTTCCACTGATAAAATCTATTTCAGCATTTGAGATTGTTTCACAAAAGTGAATATTTAAATTACTATTTAGATCTGCTTTTAGCAATTAATAAGTGTTCTATACTATCTATCTTTTTATGCGCATATTTCGGCATGTCCTGTAAAACAACTTCATAATACCAAAAACTTATACTAGATTAGTTGAAAGTTAGTTACATAATTGTGTTTTGTCGTCTTATTGGTATATATGTGACCATAAATACAAGTTCAAAGTACCGGTTGTCGGTTCAATTTATCCGGTCTAAAACTATTGAACCGACAGTTCATTTGGTTATTAACGGTTAGATCAGTGAACCAGCGAGCCAACAACATCACCCGTTCAATGTCTGGTCCGGACATAATAACCGTGCCAAGCACTCACCTTCCTACATGGCTTTCGCTCGTTTTCAAGCATGATGAGTCCGCTCGTGGCAGCGGCGGGCCTATGAGCGCTCCCACGACGCATCTATGCGAACAGTGGCTCCGGCAATCACCTTGGCCTCCCACCTTTCATGTGCGCACCGAACGTACCGTGCTGCGTGGCACGACCAGCCATGCGACATACGTGCTCATGCGTGCTATCCTTCCTCTAAGCACTCCTAGCTTGACGTACGACCGTTTTCTATTAAAAAGTTAATCAATAATATTTTAGAAATACATATAGAAGTGGTGTCCTAGCTAGGTTCCTAGCAACAACTACCTTATTATTATCTTATTTTTCACATATTGGATGGTTAAAATAAATACGACTAAATAAATACTGAAAAATACCTGTTAATACCTGTAACCACCGTAAAATGTGCTCATTTAAATTCTTGTCCCTTCTACAATAAGCAAATATTCTAAGGCTAAGTTTTTGCTATAATTTTAATTAGTAATTTTTTTCCTTTTTAGAAATTGAATTAGACGATGGTCCTATAAGCAAATTGTAAACTAAAATCATGAGTAGTCTATTATTTAATCTAACTAGTATATTGCCCGTGCTAACGCTTATTGCGGCGACATTTGAGACATGCAAATTTAAAAACATGTCAATATACAATATTTGTTTATGTTATATGAGATAGATATGAAATCCAAGCTAAAAAAAAGAATTATAGAGTGATAATATTTATGGTTTCTACGGATGATAAGCTAGCGATGTTGCTTTATTATGAGAAAAAATATTATACCATGGCTAATAAGAAAGCAAACAAAGAAAATTAGAAATGTCACCTGAGTTTTGCATAACCACTTTGTGTACTGCTGTTATAAGACCAATTATTGGTGCATACGTATATACAAAAGATTAAAAGAGGAAAAATATAATTAAGAGTGCACGGCATTGACGCTCCGGCTGGACTACGCCGGCATCGCCATGCTGACCGTCACCTCCTACCCGCTGGCCTACTACTCCTTCCTCTGCGACCCAGCACTGCAGCGGTTGTACATGGATGGAAGGGCGATGGCACTCGGCATGCGCGTGTTGATCGCGGTGTCTGTGACCAGCGGGTGCACGATCGCGGAATAGTGCGGCGAGGCCAAGGCTAGCGGGGATTGGGTGCGTGTGTCGCGCGCCCGTCAATCGCGGAGGCTGGGTTTCCTTGCGCGCGGGAGGACGGGAGAGGACCATACACGCAATTATAGATAGTTGGATTTGAGTGAGTAAGGAGAGAGAAGACTGAGAACAATCTAGATAGTTGATTTGTACGTGGTTATTTTTCTGGGGACAATTTTTGGGGTGCGTGGAGGAAAACTCTCGCAGAGGGGGAGATTATATGGTGTGGACTTAGCAATGTTTATATTGATGCATTAGTAGGGCAGATCTACATAAATACATCTCGAGGTTGCATACGTACATATACCAATGCAATCCTCGGCAAGAGCTGCCATGTGAAAATCAGGAGAGGTTTCCATCATAATCATCAACAGGTAGACACATCCTTGACAAGTCACCAATGAAACTTATCAAATATTAGAATTGCATGTTTTAATGCATCATTAAAGAAAATCACAACACTCATATTTAACTCTATCAACACATAAATAGCTAGAACACTAAGGCTATATATGTTTTCAACTAATACACTTGTGTTTTACAATGGGGAAAATATTAACATCCTAGAGTTCTACGAAATCCTAGATGTAGAGTTGAAGAGATGTAGTAGAGTTGCAGACATGTAGTTACATGAATCTTTTATTTATATATTTAAGATTAATTAGAAATATTCTAAATTAATTTAGTTGCTTACAAACTATTGATCCCCAGTATAGAACTCGGAGCTATAACTGTGCCAAACGGAGCCATAGCATTTATTTTATTATTTTCATTAATATATGAACTATCTTTTTCTCCCGTCACAACGTACGGGCATTTTGCTAGTTTTTTTCCTAAAGTTTGGCTGCATCTGTTGGTCTCCAGGTCCAGGCACTTGCCCCGGTGACTGTGATCTTTTTTTTTAAGCCTTTGCCGATTGCTTGTTGCCGTGCCGGAAAAGGATTGATAAGGAACAGCGTGCGGCCTTTGATTTGTCTTTCCGTTCGTTGCTTAGCTTGTGGAAGGGAACTAGGGAAGGAACGGCGCGGTGTTTGAGTATTCAGCAGCCATATCCGCGGAGTTAAGTGCATTGGACTACGAATGAGGCGATCCTTCTGTCGTGCTATGAACTTAGACAGGAGTTATACATACTAGTACATTGCGCGCGCTATTGTGCGCGCGCTCAAGCAACTGATGAAGCAACAAAAGGTTTCTGCTATGTTATTAACAAGATCAAACTTTTATAGTTGAAGAAAGCTTAGTCACTGAAGACCCACAGTCATTTACTATTTGAAATATTATAAAGAATTCACAACCGTCAGGTTTCGATTACACCATATCAAAAGAAAATAACAAAGGGGTAAGAAAAAATATCTCCATAAATATAATGCCAAGCAAATAATAATGAAATAGCATAAGCTGCATATCTGTAGTAATAAAATTAAAATAAAATATGTGATGCTATCTGTTTATGGTACATTGTTAGTTGCATAGATGTCAACAAAGTTGGTTTGGTATTTTTTTATTTTTATTTGATTCGTTATGGTTTGTACAAAATTTGAGTAAATTTGGATAAATAATAAATATGTAAGAAAATATGGAAACGGCGTATTTTAGGAGTGTAAAGCCGGTTAAATTACTAAATCATTTTATTTTATGCGCGGTATGGGTAAATTACCATAAAACTTCTATAGCAATTGAATTAAGGAAACTAACTCTATTAATTATTTTAGAAAAAATATTAAATTGTTTAACGGGTCTGTACTGTTCATGTTACCAGGTTTGTATATATATATATACGTGGGCCCACGCACTTGGGGCCGTAGGGAAAAAAGAGGGAAGGGAAGAACAAAGAAGGGTAAAAAGAAAGAAAAAAAGGAAAGAAAACAAAAAAGATAGGAGAAGCAAAAAAAAAAAAAAAACTGTAGGACAGGGCCTCACGCTTTCGGGGCTGTGGGGAAAAAAGAGGGAAGGGAAGAGGCAAAAAGGATAAAAAGAAGAAAAAGAAAGAAAGAAAGAAAAGATGGGAAAAGCAAAAAAAAAATGTTCATACATATGGTACTATTCATTTGAACAGTTTGTAGTTCAGGCCCAGGTTGTAGTTCGTAACATGGTGCATGATTTCTGAAGGATACGTTTTTCAGTCACAACCCTTTTATCTTTTCTCCGACAACTCTTCCGCCAGGTCAGGTCACATCTGAAGACTCAAGTCTTTTTCTAGCACACGGCATACAGTATGCAATTTCTTCGCATGACTCGCGGTTGACCCGACGGCTCCCACTGTCCCACACTCCCACTCCCACCCGGAAACGCCCCACGACGCCGCCCGCCTGCCTCCAACCCCGAGCTCCGTCTCTCGTTCTTCTTCAGCTGTTTGCCCTTCTGCCGTCCGCGCGACGCCGCAGCGCTGCACCTTCCCAGCTCCGTAGAAATTGAAGCAAAACAACACCACCAATCGATCTGCGCTTCGGCTAATTGGATTCGCACCAAGTCTATTTGCGCTCCTACCTCGTGAAATCGACCCGTTTCTTTGGCGGATTGACAGGTTAGTTCGTAGCCGTTCTTGGTAAAATAGGGTTTGGATTTTTTGGGGGATTTTGGATCAAGTTCATGTGAGAAATTGGATTTCGGGGGAATATAAATTGGCACGCATGGACTGGAGTTTCCAGCTTGTTGCGGTAGATATTGCGGGAACCGGGTGTGGTCCCGAGGGTTGGAACCACTGCGTGCTGCTTCGTCGCGGCAACGCTCGCTCCGATTACTTCCTCCGCTTTTCGTCAGATGAGACCATCGCCTCTTCTGCAGGATTCCTCTGACACCCTGCAAGGCTACCAGCGCCGTGACATGGAACACTCGCTGCCTACGTGGTGGCTGGGGCAGCACGCCAGCTCACTGCGTTGGGGAAGCCCTTAATCGGTGACCCTCACCTCACGTGTTCCTGCTCTGCTCGAGACAATAATCAAAACTTGGCACAGCTGCTCTGCCTCCTTTGTTTCTTTTCTTTTCTAGACTCTACTCCTATATAGGAATAGGAGTACTACGCATGCTGACCCCCGCCACACAACCCCCCAACACATCATCGTAAGTCTAGCTTGATTTACTCCTGCTAATTATTTTTGTCACTGCGGCGGGTGGAGATAGATCAAGTGTTTGATTGGGTTGTTGGGTTTTACCCTCGGTTTTTTCCCCCTGTTGCAATTGAAGAAATTATGCATATATCACTTTCAGAGATTTGTTAGCATACGGTGTTCTCCTCCCATACCTGCTGATCTTATTTTCATCGCCTCTCTTACACAATTCAAATCAGCAGTAACATGATTGATCTATCAATTGTTATTGTTAGATCCACTGAAGTTGGGAGAGTGAGCATCTGCCGCCAACTCTAATCCACTGTTTCCAACTGTGTACTTACTGATGATGGACAAGTACCAAGACAGTAGATGTCTTGACTTAGAGAAGGCGTTAGCTGATGAAAGTGTGGATCCAATCAAACTACCTTTCTTGTTTCTCGAGGCTATCACAGAAGATTTCTCTGATAATCGACGAATCGGCAGTGGTGGGTTTGGAGCTGTTTATAAGGTACATATATGTGTGAACTTGCCGGCAACTTTGTGCTTCATGGTTTATTTAGATGCTGACAACAACAATATTGCATTGTGAACTGCAGGGAGTGCTTCGTAATGGGAAGGTGGTCGCCGTGAAGAAGCTTCATAACAACATTTTGGTTCAAGAGGAGAATTTCCAACGTGAGGCTGACAATCTCATAAAAGTGAAGCACAAAAACATAGTACGATTTCTAGGCTACAGCTATGAAACACAACACGTACCGAAGCAGTATCAAGGAAGAACTGTCTGGGCAGACGAGCGCTACATGTTGTTTTGCTTTGAATTCCTAAGCAAAGGGAGCCTTGCCAACTATCTTGCCGGTAAGATCAGACATAAATGTGCTATTTTTATACATAGCAAAATACTTTAAGCTCTATATATTTGCGGCCTAAAAGGAATAGCTGAGCTTTATGTATTCTCAAATAGAGAGACAAATAACTCTTGTCGTAACTCTTGACCCCTTCCTTTTACTCTCTTGCACTGATTTTGGGTACACTACATTGTTCTGTATTGCAATTATCCTCTCTTTGCTCGAAGGGAATAGTGCAGTGCACTAACAAAGAAGTATCTGAAATAAAAGTGCATTTTAGCTGTTCTACTAGAATAGAACAATAAAAAAGTTCACATCCCTGTCAAAAACAAATCTGAACACCTCAATTTATCAAAAGATAGGTTCTATTTGGGATAGCTCCAGATGCTCTGGATTCAGGAAAAAACAGCTCCAAATCCTACTTTTCCAGCTAAGCAACTTAACTACATGGGATCTGAAGCACCCAATTCGTGAAGCACCTTAAGGGGTGCTCCAAAAAGCCAAGGCCAGATTCAGATCATTGGATTTGGGCAAAAATTACCTATCAAGCCACTAATTAGTGGAAAATCAACCGTTCGTTCCTCATCCTTTTTTTTTTGTCTCAGACACCCCTTGCGCCCTCTGCTGTCTTCTTTCCCATCGGTCAAGCTCTTACGTCCGGCCATGGCGGACCTCGCATGGCCCTGCCATCCCCCACGCTGGCTGCGTGTGCCCTCCATCCCCGACGCTGGCCACGCACGCCATCCCTGCTGGACGTTGGGAATCGCGTATGTGCCCTCCTACCCTTGGGCCTGCCCTCGTGCGCATGCCCTCACCCCGGCCATCCGCGCGTGCATCCCTTGCTGGCCGCGCGGCACCCAGCCAGTCACGTCGCTCTGCAGGCCGTGTATGCCCTGGGCTGGCTGGCTGCGTCGGCCCCGTCGTGCTGCGCTCGCCCCAGCTGGCCACGCCGATGCCTCACCGTCGTTCCCCATTTCTGCTTCGTTTTCGTAGGTAAGAAGATGAAGAATCTGACATGTGGGTCCAGGGCATTAGTGAGACAAATAGAGATGAGCAGCTCACACTCATGGGCGGTTGTTGGGCCGTTACTGGGCCAGCCCTGTAGACCACCAAAGAGCTGTCCCAAACACTTTTTCTAGTAACAGTAGGATCCCAAACTAAGTTTGAGCTGTGCAGATCTAGATCTGGATCTCAACTTTTAGACTTAGAGCTGTCCAAAACAGACCAATAATATGTTGGTAAGTCCATATTTTTGCAAACTTACCGAGTAATTAACAAACAAAGTGGTTGTTGCTTTGTTTTAAATTACCACACCATGCCAAATTTTAGCAAAGAAGGACCGCATTTATCTAAAAAATAGTGTTTTCTCATTGTTGACAAGTAACTTGAGGATGGTGAGAAGGGCTATTGCAAGCTACAACATCCAGATGGAAGGGGCACCCTATCCATTATGTAGTCTAGCGTGATTGCCCCGAGTTTGCACATCCATAACCTTTGGAGATGGTAAGAAAACAAGCGTCTAACACTCTGGATGGTTAATGGACAATAACTATGACAATTGCACTGTGCCTCTTTCGTATCTCTAAAACTATCTCCAACAGCGGACCCAAATTCAAAATAGGTCTTTGGTAGTACTGTATCAGCCTCCAACATAGTACCTATATGAGAGACCTATTTTGGTATCAACAGAGGCATAACCCAAATACGAGCCCCTCTATCCTGGAGACTTAACTTTGTAGAAAGGGTGGTTCTTGTTTGGGGCCTGTTGTTGGGAGAAGACTAAAAATAGGGCTTGAACACTTTGATTGTAGCACTACCTAAATGTTGAATAGGTGTTGTGTTTTGGTTGCCGTTGTTTTAGAGATGGTCTAAAGTTAAGAGAAGAAATATGGTAGACACCTTACATAGACAATAGTTGGATAAGGGACTAGAATTTCTCCATGGGTTCCTTCGTGGCACACTTGGCTAAGTTCATTGTGCTAGGGGAAAGCAGTCCATGAGACAACCCTAATGTCGGGCCAGCTGAACATACACAATGGCCACTAGCTGCCATGCACAGTTTGTGAGATGCACAAAGCAACTTACACAAACAACATATAAATGGAAGACCTAGGCACTGCCAAAATGCAAGTACTTCGCTTGGTAACCATGTTTGGACCCCTTCGCCAAGAAACAAGGCATCACCTAGTTGTTGAGTATCGATGCACAAGACAAGTCTAGGATTCCATTGCATATTGGCTTGGAAAATTAACTCTTTGATACCTACAACATGACCACAACGTGACATATTACAACACTAGTGGCAGAGGTTAGCTTCCATGACGTCTATCCCATTGAAAGTGATGAAAAGCCTAGTGATATCAGTATTGTCGGAAATTTGGAAAGGAAGAAAGACAAGGGTTTTCCAACACAACAAACAGAGCATCATGGTGTTGCTTGAAAAAACCAAGGAGGATCATCCCAAGTTTCGCTAGGCGCTAGGCGGATTCTAGGCGCTGACCCTCAGCCTAGCGCCTAGGCGGGAGTAATCGCGCCTAGGCGTTGCTGGGCGTTTTCCTAGGCGGTAGCTATTACATGTATATATACTCAAATATACTTCAAATAAAAGAAAAAAAGAAGAAGATCAGTGATGGGGGGAAGAGAAAAAGGCCCGAAAGGCCCATTTAACAGCCCAACTCTCCCTCCACAGCCCAACAAAAAAACCTTATCCCCTCCCCTGTTCTCTCTAACTCTTCCTCCCGACTCAGGCGCAGCCGCCGCCACTGCTCACCCGCGCAGCAGCCGCCACCCGACGTTGCCTCCTTCGCCACCAGCCGTCCCCTCCTCCGTCGACGTTACCTCCTCCCCCACCTCGCGCCCGACTTCCGCGCCCATAGCCGCCTTCCCCCGGCCGCGCCCAGTGCCCGCCCTCCTCCCGGGCCATGCCCGCGCCCGCCGGACGCCGCTGGACTCCTCCGGGTGCGCTCGACGCCACTCGCTGGCCCTCCCGCAAGCAGCACAGCTCTGGATCGGGGGGCGCACCGCCCAGGTCGCCGACTACCCCCATAGTCGCGGCGACGGGCTTCGCCTAGCGACTACTCCCGCCTAGTCGTCCTAGTAGTATTCCCTTCATTCTAAATCGTGAACCATTTGAACTTTTCTAGGTATATAGTTTTTTACTATGCACCTAGATAGATGCTATGTCTAAATTGAAATGGAGGGAATACTATATTAATGGTATTGCATATTGTGCAGCCAACCAAATTGGATGTTTCTACTTTTGTCGTATCTACTATCATAGTAGGGGTTTCCCCTCCAAAAAAAAATGTTGTTGCATCAGCGTCATGGGAATGGGGGTGCCCCGTGCTGCAGCACCTATTTGAGATTCTTGAGTGATCATTACTCTTCAACCCCTGCTGCTGAAGCCTGACCATCCTCGGATGAAAATCTGCCAGCAACAACGCTAACATATATATGCATGTTGCACTGCTCATCTCATTACATATATAAATCACAACTAATTGTTATATGTTAAAAAATATTCTTCGTAGGGCCATCTTCTGGACTTCAATGGGGGTTGCGCTATCAAATAATTAAAGGAATATGTGAAGGTGTGGGTTATCTTCACCAGCAGCGTATTATTCACATGGATCTGAAACCTGATAATATATTGCTAGACGATAGCGCGGTGCCTAAGATTACAGATTTTGGTATATCGAGGTGCTTTAGTGAAAACCAAAGCAAGATTATTACTGACAGCATATCTGGAACAAGGTAGGCTACCTAAATCTCTATGAGACTTCCACCATTTGCATTGGCACTTGGCAGGTATCAACCAACTCTCTTGCATTCTGTTTATTCTCACTATATTAATTATATTTTTCATGTAGGGGGTATATGGCACCAGAATTTTTAAAAGGTGGAAAAACAATCACATTTAAGGCAGACATATATAGTCTCGGTGTCATAATCATAGAGATTCTGATGGGGACTAAGGAATGCCCCAATGTTAACAAGGTTGTAATTATTTATATTTCTATTTCAAGACAATGGCTACATTTTTTTTGATCTAGTTTAAAAAATAGTTTGTTTGGTCATATTCATCACATTACTAGCGGCTTCTAAATCTGCTTGAGCTTATATGTGGTCTATACAACTACATGTTTTGGTTCCCTATCTTAAAAAGGCTGGCCCCTGGATGTACTTCTTAATTAGTGTGCTTTTTTTGTAACATTGATATATAGGTGCTTGAAAGTTGGATGAATGCATTTGGGACATCAAAGAGCAATCCACCACTAGAACAAGTAAAATTATGTGCTGAGATAGGGATAGATTGCATTCATGATGACCCAAGCGAAAGGCCTGATATACAAGATATTATTCGTAGGCTTAATGAAAGAGATATTTCAGTGCAGGTAGTATCATTCAGTTTTCAGTTACATTAAATATTGCCTGCTCCCACGAACTTCCTATAATTGATTTAATGTGTCTTCATTTTTAGCTGGGTAGGTCCTACCAGTACTATGGACAGGCCAAACAAGCATGCAAGCCAATGCAAATTACTGCATCGTCCGTGGCGGCAGAGGTGAGTTGCAACCAACTGTACGTACAGGCGAGCAAAGCATTCATATATACCAATGCTAGCCTGAACACGCGCACTACTTTGTGCGGTCGTTGGAGAGGAAGCAGTGCACCATGTGTTTTGGACAGTGGTAAAACAGTTATTTATTTGAGGTAGAGAGTTACAGTAATAGTAACAAACCATATTACCACCATGCATATATATACAAGTTTTCCATCGTTATGATTCAAAGTTCAAAGGTAACTAGATTCAAAATAAAAAAGTTCAAAGGTAACCAAAATACAAGAAGGAATAAGGTTAGCTTACAGAGACTAATTTTCCACATTGGTAGCATTTAATATACTCATATAAATATACATGCCTCCTCCCACAAACTTCCAATAAATTGATTTATTGTGTTTTCTTTTTTAGCTGTGTAGGTTCTACCAGTACTGTGGACAGGCCAAACAAGCATGCAAGCCAATGCAAATTACTGCATCCGTGGCGCCAGAGGTGAGTTTACATTTCTACAGCCAACCGTACAGGGGAGCAAAACCTGCATGTGTACTATATATAAACCATAGTGCCACCATGCATAAAAGTTTTCCCAGGTTATATGATTCGGTCTTTTCAATCTGCTCATCAGTCATCATTTAATGTTGATCTGGCATTTTTAGTTTTGTCCATGCATGTATGCAGGGATTGTTCGTGGTAATTCTAATCTTCATAATAGCTAATTAATCTCTTTCCTTTTTGTTTTGAAAAATCACCGGTTAGCCAAGCCAGATTAGTTTTTCATGCTTGGCAGTGTTTCTCTTTTCTTTTTTGCATGTAAACAGTCATACAAAGTATGTTCTTACCGAAAGCAGTTTTTCTCTATTTCTTTCCACCTTTTTTTATCTTGATATGATTTGTGTATGTATGTGTTGCATATAATGCCACTCTGAGCTTTTTATTTTTTTTTACATAAGTAATACCCCGCTGAACTCTCACTAGTCTGCACATATTCTGCTGTTGTAGCTACCTTCTTATTGGTCAAGTGAGAGTGCGCTGCTGGATGTCCACCCTCTCGAGCTCTGCTTTCCCTTCGAGGCCAAAAAGGCTACACAGTGCTTACTGAACTTAATTAACAGGACAGATCGTTATTTTGCCTATTTTATCAGACCGCAGTTCCAAGATATGTATGCTATCAGCCAGTCCATCTTCTACGATTTGCACCCAATGTCCACTGTTGTTTTAAATGTGAAGATGGTAGAGCAAGAACTACCGCCATTAGATGCGGGCATGTTTGAGATATTGATGATCTCCATGGAGAGCGAGTGGGACCTTGGAAATCTGGAGTCATCCATTGGCAAGGACCCAAAAAAAATTGAAGATGATTTATTGAAGCGAGTGGAAAAGTTGGATGGTGAGGTACATGCCGCAATGTTAAAGGCTGTCATCTGCCCACCAAGGGATGCCCCCAAGGTGAGTTTGTCATCCTGTCCTTTTCACAATGAGATGGTTGAAATAATATTTTATGTTTTTTATGTATTTGGCATAGTTATATTTGTTAACCATGAAATACTGAATAATACTGACATGCGAGTACTAAACAGGTTCAGTATAACGGTTTGGTGTAGAATAACTATTCTACAGGACTAGGATATGGGCTAGACCTGTTCTAGCTCCAAATAAAAGTTCACTTATTACCGGTCAATTTTGACCTGGTTACTTGCCATGAAATTTATAACCCAAAGAAGCCCGACAGATGATGATTTAGATGGCACTAATTGTTATAATCAAGATGACAGTTACCTTTTGGTTGTGTCACAGGTCATATCGAGGGTATGTTTTGAGGATTTAAAAACCATAGATGTACATTCAACACAGCCCTGGTGAGCAGATTTAACGATTCACGATGATGGTGTATTAATTACTCCCTCCATTCGAAATAATAAGATGTTTTAGCTTATTAGACACATAGTTTTTCTATACACTTAGATATACATTGTGTCTAGATATACATAGTAAAAGCAATGTATTTATAAATACCAAAACATCTTGTATTTTAGAATAGAGGGAGTACTAGTAGACACTAGAATAAGCTCGATGCATATCTACCTTTCACTTACTTATTTGTGCTCAAATTCCATCACTTAGGATTTTGGCGGGTCATGGCAAGCTTCTTTCCATTTGGTACTATGAAATGGAGGTAATGTCATATGTGATTCAAGCATACGTCTTGTCCTTTTCATGCGGAGATATGACTGAGTGTTGTTATATACTCCCTTTGTTTTTTTATTGTCAGATGTCGTATTTGATTTGTCCTAAGTCAAATATGCGTATATATTTGACCATTGGTTTCAAAAGAATCTATATACATCCATGTCAAAAGATATGTTTTTAGATTCAACTCCTTATTTACCAACACCTTAGAACAAAGTATAAATGGGAAGTTGTAGAAATGATAAGGAACAATAATTCTTTTCATTAATTAATTACCAGGTAGAGACAGTTGTTTCACTGGATATCAACAGAAAGTTATATCGCTTGATACGTGGCGATGCGCGTGTCACCTCGGCTAGATTCATCCCTCAAACGAACTGGTGTGTAGCCGGAGATGATACAGGATATATCCATGTCTGCACTTGTCTTCCACTGGTCGAAATAAAGAGATTGAATGGCACCCGTTGTTCTGTCGATTCATTGGCGATTCACCCTACCTACCCATACCTGCTATCAACGTCCAAAGACGGCGATGTGATTATGATCTGGGACTGGGAAAAGGGTTGGGCATGTTCTCAAAAGGTTCAAACTGGTTACCGCATAACCCGTGCCATGTTTAACCAAATGGACCTCAACACCTTCGTCACTTATCATTATTATAATGACCACATCAAGGTTGGCCTTTCTCTTTTAATTTGCTACTTCTTTTTTTGCATATTATATGAATGGACTTACTATTAATTACATAGTTGGTTAGTTCATGTCCTCGTTCAGTCTGACTTTGATCCTCTATACATGAAAACCGAATTAACAGGTCTGGTCAATTGATCCTTCCGCTGATGAGCCTATCACTACAATCGAATGTCCGGGCTATTTATTATGCCAACATGCTCATGTTTTGACTGAGGCTGCAGGTCAGAACCATGTGGTTGTTTCCTCCGAAAATAGAAACCCACAGGTAAGCATTGTTGTGTGCATTTTCTATGGAATATAGCAGTCGAGTTGAATAAGTAATGTTTTTTATATATATCTCTTGTGGTGTTTCATGCATCAGATATGGGATTTGCAGACAGGGACACGTGTTCACGCATTCAATTGTGACGACAAATTTATTAAATGTAGAAGAGTAGCAGCTTGCCACCCAACACTTCCACTAGTTGCAGTTGGTGTTGAGGATCTCATTGGTGGCCTACCGGCTGTTTGCTTTTGGAACTCCACTAACTACAGGTATTCCGCGTGAACCCCACAATCCCCCAACTAGCACTCAACTCGCTACGTATCGTCAATGCCTTTGTGTATATACCACGTGTGTATTTTCGCTTTACAATAGTTTTGGCAACACTTTATTTTGAAAAAAAAGATATATACTCCCCGTATAGGAATTAGAAGTCGTTTTGGACAAGGTTTGGATCAAACATTAAGAACATAAATCATCAATAACTTTTAAATTGTTTGAGTTTGGAAATTTGAAAATTATATGAATAGATTTGTCTTAAAAAATACTTTCATACAAGTATACATATATCACTTTTTCATAAATATTTTTATAAAAATAAGAGGTCAAAGTTGTGCTTTGGAGACAAACGACTATACCGAGGGAGTATACATCCATCTAGAGATTCATTATACTCTAATCTGTTACCTTCAGTGAAGAAGACGAGAATGACCAGAATAACAACTACTCCAATAGAGGAATGGCTATGTATATAGAGCCTCATAGGCCATATGGGCCTAACAGTAGATGTGTCTTAACACCCCCCCTTCAAACTCAAGGTGGAAATGGAGGATCTGAAGCATTGAGTTTGAGCAAGTGCAGTCGATGCTGCTCTCGAGTTTGTGCCTTAGTGAAGAAGTCAGCCAATTGCAGCTCCGAGGGCACATACTGGAGATCAATGGTGCGCTGATGACAATGAGACCGAGTAAAGAAGGCATCAACACCAATATGTTTTGTCAGTTCGTGCTTCACAGGATCATTGGCAATCTGAATGGCTCCAGTGTTATCGCACAGAAGAGATGTGGCAGCATCACAAGAAATCCCAAAATCAGCCAACAACCATCGAAGCCATACAATTTCTGCAGTAGTAGTGGCGAGTGCTCGGAGCTCGACTTCTGCACTAGAATGAGGTACAACAACCTGTTTCTTGGACTTCCAGGCAATAGGAGAAGAGCCAAGAAGAATACAGTACCCTGTTATGGACTGACGATCTGTCGGGTCACTTGCCCAAGTGGAATCTGAGTAAACATGAAGCTAACTGTTATGAGCATAGAACAAACAACGAGATAATGTCCCCCGTAAGTATCGTAGCACACGAAGTAAATGACCAAAATGAACCGAAGTAGGGGCACACACAAACTGACTCAAGATATGGACTGCATGGGCAATATCAGGTCTGGTAACAGTGAGATAGACAAGGCTACCAACAATATGCCGATATCTGGAAGGATCCTCAAGTGGTGTACCATTAGTAGGACGAAGCTGTAAGTGAAGATCCATGGGCGTCGCAGCCGTTCGATTATCAGTGATGCCTGAACGAGTAATAATATCTTGTATGTATTTAGACTGAGAAAGATGGTATCCCTTGGTAGATTGGTGGACCTCAATGCCTAAAATAACTAAGAGGACCCAAATCGGACATCTGAAATTCAACACTAAGTTGTTGCTTCACATAGGAAATGTGATCCTCATCATCACCCGTAATCAACATATCATCAACATAGAGAAGAAGCAAAGTACGGCCACACGGTGACAAATGGATAAATAAAGCAGGATCATGATCACTAGATGAAAAACCGGCAGCCCGTATCACAGATACAAAACGCTCATGCCAAGCACGAGGAGCTTGCTTAAGGCCATATAAAGCACGGCGAAGACGGCAAACATATCCTGGAGGAGCAACAACGCCCGGTGGTGGTTGCATATAAACTTCTTCAGTCAAGTCACCATGAAGAAAAACATTTTTGACATCCATTTGAGATATAGGCCAAGAAGAAGCAGCAGCTACTGCAATTAATGTACGAACTGTCGTCATATGAGCTGAAAACCTCTGGCAACAAGACGTGCCTTATAGCTCTCTACAGAGCCATCTGACTTGGTCTTAACTTTGAATACCCACTTAGATGTAATAGGTACCACGTGCGATGGCAATGGAACAAGATCCCAAGTGCCTTGAGGATCAAGGGCAGCAAGTTCCTTAGACATAGCTAGCTGCCATTCTGGAATACGAGAAGCTTCACTATAAGTGGATGGCTCATCAACAGCAGCATGCACATGGGGAAAACCATACTTCTCTTCAGGATGTATAGTACTACGATCTTGAAGATTATATCGTGGGGCAACCTGTGACTCATCAGAAGTCATAGGAGACTCATCAATATTATTATTAGAAGAATCAACATGGGCCTCATCAGGATTGACCAAGGTGGGAGAACTAGAGGGAAGAGCAGTAGGTTCTTTGGGGCGACGATGGAAAACTTGGGTGATAGGTTGTTTGGAAAAGGAGTAAGGTGGTGGAGGAGGTGGTGGTGGACTACGTTACACGAGTACGGGTACGTGTATCCGATACAATACGTATCGGATACGCGGATACACACTTTTTTAAAAGAAAACCCACTAAAATGGTGTATCCGAGTATCCGTATCCGCGTATCCGACGAGTATCGGATACGGATACGTCACCCCCCTTGGAGTATCCGTGTAACATAGGTGGTGGAGGTGGAGATGGTGGCACATTTTAAGAATCAGGAATGACTGTAATGGATGGGGAAGGTGGAGAAGCAACATGAATGGGTGGAGGAGGCACAAATGATGGAGTAGTATCATCAATGAAGGAAATAGGGGGAAGAGAGAAAAGATGTGGACTCGGTAGGAGCATATGATGACTTTGTAGAGGAGTTATAAAAGAAAGGACGGTCCTCAACAAAAGTGACATCACGAGAGATACGAATGCGACGGGAAGAAGGATCATAACAATGATAGCCCTTATGCTCAGGACTATATCCCAGGAATACACATTCAACCGACTGAGCGGTCAGCTTAGTTTGCTCACGAGGTGCAAGCAAAACATAGCATAGACATCCAAAAACACGAAGATGATCATAGCTAGGAGGAGTTCCAAAAAGAACTTCACCAGGACACTTGCCAGACAATTTAGATGATGGTTGCCTGTTAATAAGACAGACAGAAGTGGAAACAACCTCTCCCTAGAAATGTGAGGAACAAAGAAAGCAATCAGAAGTGTGCGAGCTGTTTCTATGAGATGACGATGTTTACGTTCAGCAACACCGTTTTGAGCGTGAGCGCCAGGACACGAGCGAGGAAGAGTACCTTCGAGGCCAAAAATTGGCGAAAAGCATCAGACAAGTACTCACTACGCAGTCGAGCGAAAGACTCTAATAGCGTAGAAAGCGTGTGTGAACCATGCGAACAAAGGATCGGTAAATGGAACACAATTGAGACCGATGTTTCATAAAATAAATCCAAGTGTAGCGAGAATGGTCATCAATAAAAATAACATAATACTTGTGACCACCCTTGGTAGCAAAAGGTGCGGGACCCCATACATCGGAATGAATAAGGTCAAATGGTCGAGCAGAATGAGACACACTAGACGAATATGGAAGTTGTACCTGTTTTCCAAGCTTGTAACCCTTACAATGAAAGGTAGAATCAACATAAACATGCCCCAAAGATCCTTGATGAACAAGAGTGGACAAACGAGATCCACATAAATGTCCGAGACAATGATGCCATTTGGCGAAAGATGAGGTTGCCAGGGACATAGCCGATGACACACAAGCGGAGGAGGAAGGGAGATGTAAATTGTCCAAAACATAGAGGCTAGAAGAATCTCTACGACGATGACCACTCCCAATCACACGGCCAGTGCCACGGTCTTGAATAAAACATGATGAGTCATCAAAACCAACAAAGCAATTCATATCAGCTATTTGACCAACCGATAACAAGTTCATGGATAGTTGAGGAACCAAAGAGATATCAGGTACATGAAAGAGAGAAGAGAAACTGGCCTTATGAGTAACATGACAAGATGTACCATCAGTTGTGTGTATTGTCGAACCATCAACAATTTTCTTGCAGCCAATCAGGTGATTCTTGTTTGATGTGACATGGAAAGAAGCCCTTGAATCCAAAATCCTAGACTGAGTAACGTTATCAGAGGCAGCAGCTATAGAGACAAATCCAGATATATCGGCATCCATTCTGAATTCCAACACCAGCAGCAGTACAGACCACTGTATTTCCAAGAGACTGAGGCCACCACAACAGCACCACAGAAGCAATAGAACAGAGCAAACAACCAGCAGCTGCTTTGACACGCAACTGAGAGAAGAGGAGAACACCTTAGACTGACGAGCAGTGGGCGGGCAGCACGGCACAACAATGAGCGTGACGGAAGCGCGCAGACGAAGGCCGTGGACAAGTGCGGAAGTGCACAGACAGACGCACGGAAGAGCAAGCAGCAGAGGAGCTGCGCGGATGGCGAAGAAGGGCCGCGCGAACGGCGCGAGCGGAGGCACGGACGTGCGCGACTGTAAGGTCCTAGATGGCTAGAGGGGGGTGAATAGCCTATAAAAATTTCTACAAACTCACTAAGCAAACTTCGTTAGATACACAAACGGCGGAAAGCAAGTTATGCTTAGCCTACTAGATGTTGCAAGCCTCCTATCCAAGCAATTCTAGTAGGTGATCACTAGTACACACAAAAGCTACCACTAGTGATCAAGAGTTCTACCCACGGGATTTAGTCTACACAAGAAGTGGTTCCCGACCGACCACACAAGCAATTCTACCCACGGGATTTAGTCTACACAAGATGTGGTTCCCGACCGACCACGCAAGCAATTCTACTTTGCAAGAATGTAAGCAAAGTAATACAAGAGAGGGTAGGAGCTTGTTATACCGACGTGTCAAGTCGAGGTTGCCAATCACCAAGGAGATGAACAATCAATCACAATCGGCAACACACAAAGGATGATGACCAATCACCGGGAGACAAGATGAACACAATGATTTATCCCCGGATGTTCACTTGGGCACCGCCAAGCTACGTCACCCGTTGTGTCGACCAACACCTAGATGGTTCCTCGGTGTGACCCTCAAGTCACTAGCCCTCAAGGCTCGCCCCGCAAGGCACCGCAAGACACCACTCTCAAGCGAGGTACTCAACGACACGCGCAATCCACTAGGATGCTCTTCGTGATCCCCACGAGGTGAGCTCAAACCTCTCACAAGCAACCGAAGGTGGCCAAGAACAATCACCTTCTCTTGCCAACGCCTCCAACAATCTCCAAACCGGCTAGGAGCGGTACTCTCCAAGAGTAACAAGAAATCCACCGGCTAAACCACCCACAAGTGCCACTAGATGCCCTCAAACAATGCAATGCACTAGGTGATCTCTCAATCTCACTAGGATTCACAATCAAGCAAGAGAGATGAGAGGGAGAGTGTTTTTCTCGCTCACAAAGATGAATGAATGAGTTGGGAAGTCAAGAGAGATGGCCAAGCCCCGGCCACCATCTATTTATAGCCCAAACTCTTCAAACTAGCCGTTGCCCCTCGGCCGACTCATGAACACGCGCCGGACGCGTCCGCGGCCGCTCGCCGGACGCGTCCGCGCTCTTCAAGCGCGCCACGTCACCCGACCGTTGGAACTTCTCCGTTCGAATCCACCGAGCGTCGGACGATGAACGTTGAACCGCCCGAGTCCGACGCGTGCGTCCGGCGCGCGTCGGCGGCTCAACCTCGAGCCCTCGCGAGACCACGCCGGACGC
Organism: Themeda triandra; assembly: GCA_018135685.1. Lineage (NCBI taxonomy): Eukaryota > Viridiplantae > Streptophyta > Magnoliopsida > Poales > Poaceae > Themeda > Themeda triandra. The sequence goes on from JAENPR010001022.1 coordinate 101,454, forward strand.
GTCGGGGCGGCCGCGTCCGCCGCGCGTCCGACCGAGCAGCCTGGCGCAGCGTCCGAGACGAAACTTTCGGTCCGCGTCGGCCGCCGCCGGACGCGTCCGCCGCCGCGTCCGACGGTCTCTGCGCCCGCCCACCAGCCACTCGCGCCATGCCACAAAGCGCGGACGCGTCCGCGCGCCTGCCCAAGCGCGTCCGGCGCCTCCCGCGAGCCGCCTTTCGCCGTGCCGTCGATCCAAGTTCTCCAACATGCTATCCAACAAGTATACCAACTTGATCAACGAGAGATAGCATGATTTCAACCAAATTTTGCATCCGGCGCAATAGAAAATATGCATCCATTTTTCCCGAAAGCGCCGAATCCCGCCTCACGAGCTCGGCGGGAGGAAGAGAGGGACCCAAACCCATCTCTACCCCGCAAACCACACGCACCAAAACGCCACCTTTGTAAATGTGCCAACACCACCAAGTGTACATCTCCATGTGCTTGTGTGTTAGCTTTTCACAATCATTTCCCAAAGGTTAGGTTAGCTCACTAGGCCCTACATGCAATGCACTTCATGAATTCACCTAGTGGCACCCGTGCGTCGAATAGCCGATAAGACTTCCCCTCTTAATAGTGCGGCTATCGAACCTAAACCACTCACACCCTCTATGGTGTCTTGAGTGCAAAACAAAATGGCCCTATAGGTTATACTTTTGCCTTGAGCCCATTTTGTTCCTCCAAATGATATGAACGCTTCACACCATCATGTGACCGTCTTGATCCATCGATCTTGACTTCACTTGCCCTTCACCGTGCATCGGTCTATCGGCGCCTAGTCTTGCCCGAGCTTCACCATCGCATGGTCCTTCACTCCGAAGCCTCGACTAGCCCTTCACCTTCAACACCGGTCCATGGAGCCAAGCACCGTCTTGATCTTCATCTTTGATCACATGACACGTGTCATGCTTCATATTCAATATGCTCATCGTGTGGACAACCTTTCTCTAAATCAACCACTTAGATAAACAAGGTTAGTCCTAGGTTTCATCAATTAGCCAAAACCAAACTAGGGACTTTCAATCTCCCCTTTTTGGTAATTGATGACAACCTCAACAAAGATGTTTTTATAATAAAGATTTTGAACTTGTCATACTTGTCCAATCATTATGCTCACAAGAGAAATTTGGACAATTATAGCAAGTTCGGTTTTGTAGTATTGCTCCCCTACATATATGCATAGAGTTTGGTTTTGAAGCTTTGCACATATGCATGGATAAGATTGTGGGGAGAGTAATTCTACCAAAATGATGCTAAGGTGTAAGAAATGGACCTTTGAAGCGTGATACCAATCGGAGTTGCAATTTACACCATCCTTAGCACCATGAAGTAACTAGACATCCATCAAAAACTCAAGAACCCCGTGAGATCAACATTATAAGCAAAGTTCTTGAACCACTTGTAAAGTAAGGGGAGTCTAGTTACAACCTATGCAAGCTAGTAGATCATTTCACCATTCAAGTTCTATACTAGCATTGCACCACACAAGCAAGGAGACACTACTTGTATAAAACTCTAAAACTAGGTGCCATGAGCAAGTCATATGAGAATGCACAAACAAATGCAACAACTTTGTTCATGAGCTTGCTCCCCCTTCTTGTGTGCATCAAAATTTTATTTACCCCCCTTTATCATGTTCAATCATCTTTTTCTCTCCCCTTTGGCAACAATTACCCAAAAATGGGATCAAATTGTGGAGAGAAAAGGACTTTGATGGAGTAAACAAAACTTTAGTCAAATTTGGTTCAATCTAGACCACTTGCCAAAGACATTTAATTCGGTTTGAACCAAAGACAAGCTTCTTCACACCTCATGACAAGGGTTATCTTGCCTATGTTGAATTAAACACTTGTAGCAAATATTCTAGATTCAACACTAGGATTGCAAGCCCACAAACATGTCATATGTCACCACTAGATCAAGCAAAGCATAGAAGCAATAGTGGTAAACATATATACATCAAACACATTTGATTTATCATGAATGCTCCAAATGCACCTTGTATGTCTACATGTGCTACCATAAGTATAATCCTAAGCATGAATGACATGTCACACAATGGTACCTTGCATTGTCGAAGGAGAGGCATGTCAAGTAGTGGTGGGGTGCATTCAACACATGTTTGAGAAGTCAAGAATGTTCAACTCATTCCTTAGCTTGCAAAACCTTCTTTCATCAAGTGGCTTGGTGAGGATGTCGGCAAGTTGATCATCGGTACCCACACTTTCAATGGAAATGTCACCCTTTTGTTGATGATCTCTAATGAAATGATGCCTTATGTCAATGTGCTTTGTTCTTCCATGTTGAACCGGGTTTTGTGTCATCTTGATTGCACTCTCATTATCACAAAATAATGGCACACTCTTGAAATTGATGCCATAATCCTTCAAAGTTGACTTCATCCAAAGCAATTGTGCACAACAACTCCCCGTACTAACATATTCGGCTTCGGCGGTAGAGATTGCCACACTATTTTGTTTCTTTGAGGACCATGACACAAGTGATCTTCCAAGAAGTTGACATGTACCACTTGTGCTCTTTCTATTGATCTTGCAACCACCATAGTCGGAGTCCGAATATCCAATCAATTCGAACTTTGACCCCTTGGGATACCACAATCCAACATCTCTTGTTTGCTTCAAGTACCTCAATATTCTCTTTGCGGCCGTGAGATGACTTTCTCTAGGTGAGGCTTGATATCTAGCACACATGCAAACACTAAACATGACATCCGGTCTTGATGCGGTGACATAGAGTAGGCTTCCAATCAATGACCGATAATCCTTTTGATTCACCATATTGCCATCATGATCACTATCAATATTCCCATTGGTGCCCATTGGAGTTGAGATTGGCTTTGCATCTTGCATTCCAAACTTCTTCAACATGTCCCTTATGTATTTCCCTTGACTCACAAATGTCCCATTCTTCAATTGCTTGACTTGAAGACCAAGGAAATAGCTAAGTTCACCAATCATGGACATCTCAAACTCATTTGCCATCATTTCACCAAATTCTTCACAATATGCTTGATTGGTTGATCCAAAAATGATATCATCAACATAGATTTGCACAATGAAGAGATCATTACCAATCTTCTTGGTGAATAGAGTAGTGTCAACCTTGCCCATAATGAACCCTTTGGAGTGAAGAAAAGTCTTCAATCTCTCATACCATGCTCTAGGTGCTTGCTTCAAGCCATACAAAGCTTTCTTCAATTTGTACACATGGTTGGGTCTCTTCTCATCTTCAAAACCGGGAGGTTGCTCAACATATACTAGCTCATTGATGATCCCATTGAGAAATGCACTCTTGACATCCATTTGATATAACTTGATATTGTGGGCACATGCATAAGCCAATAGTATCCTTATTGCCTCCAATCTTGCCACGGGAGCATATGTTTCATCATAGTCAAGACCTTCAACTTGAGTATAACCTTGTGCAACTAGTCTTGCTTTGTTTCTAATCACAACACCATCTTGATCTTGTTTGTTCTTGAAAACCCATTTGGTTCCAATGACATTGTGATCCTCCGGCCTCTCAACTAACTCCCACACATCATTTCTTATGAAGTTATTGAGCTCTTCTTGCATTGCCATGATCCAATCGGCATCATCCAAGGCTTCCTCAACTTTCTTTGGCTCTTTGATTGACACAAATGATGCATATTCACAAATCATAGCTACTCTTGATCTTGTTTGCACACCACTTCTAATATCACCAATAACACTATCAATTGGGTGATCTCTTGCAACGTGTTGTGGTTGTAGCACTTGCACTTGATTGCTTGAGCTTGGTTGATCACTTGACTTATCTTCATTTGATGAACTAGCACCATGATCTTGCACTTGAGCATTGCTAGCTTGCCTCAATGGAGAATTGAGCACTTCATCTTTATCATCTTGCACATCAACCACTTGCTTTGCTCTTATGTCACCAATGTCCATGTTCTTCATAGCTTCAACCAATTGAGTTCCACCAACATCTTCTAGATTCTCATCTTCATCTTGTGACCCATTGGTTTCATCAAATTGCACATCATGGACTTCCTCTTTAATGCCACTTGAATTGTTCCAAACTCTATAAGCCTTGCTTGTAGTTGAATAACCGAGTAGGAACCCTTCATCACATCTCTTTTCAAACTTCCCCAATCTAGTGCCCTTTCTCAAGATGTAGCATTTGCAACCAAATACTCTAAAATAGCCAATGTTAGGCTTTCTTCCATGAAGTAACTCATATGGGGTCTTCTCAAGCAAAGTATGACAATAGAGCCTATTAATATAGTAGCATGCCGTGTTGATTGCTTCATCCCAAAATGATTGACTAACATTGTACTCATGAAGCATTGATCTAGCCATATCAAGCAATGTCCTATTTTTCCTCTCAACTAGGCCATTTGATTGTGGAGTGTACTTGGCCGAGAATTGATAACCAATGCCATAGTGATCACACAATTCTTCCATTCTTGTATTCTTGAACTCACTCCCATTGTCACTTCTCACTTTCTTGATTCTCATGTCAAACTCATTGTGAACTCTAGTGAGAAAGGTCTTGAAGGTGTCATACACTTCACTCTTGTCACTAAGAAAGAATACCCATGTGAATCTTGTGAAGTCATCCACTATGACAAACCCACTTGTTGCCACCAATGCTTGTGTATGTTGTTGGGCCAAATAGATCCATGTGCAACAACTCAAATGTCTTGCATGTGCTCATTATACTCTTCTTTGGATGTGAGCTTTCAACTTGCTTCCGGCTTGACATGCACTACACAACTTGTCCTTCTCAAATACAACATCTTTCAAGCCTTCAACAAGATTGTGTTGTGTGAGCTTCTTCAATTGTTTCATGCCAACATGCCCAAGCCTTCTATGCCAAAGCCAACCCAAACTTGATTTTGATATCAAACATGTTGTCAAAGAAGCTTCACTAGTGTTGAAATCAACAAGATAGAGATTCTCATATCTAAAGCCTTTGAACACCAAGTTGGAGCCATCAAGAGAAACTACCTCAACATCATTTGCTCCAAAGATGCACTTGTAGCCTCGATCACAAATTTGTGCCACGGAGAGAAGATTGAAATCCAAGCTTTCAACTAGCATCACATTGGAGATACTCATGTCATTTGATATTGCAATCTTGCCCAAACCAACAACCTTGCCTTTCTTGTTATTGCCAAAAGTAATTGACTCAATGCCACTATCATTCTTCTCAATTGAATCAAACATTCTTGATGTGCCGGTCATGTGTTGAGAACACCCACTATCAATAATCCAATGCCTTCCTCCGGCTTTATAATTCACCTACAAGCAAATCAATGAAGCTTAGGTACCCATTTTTGCTTGGGTCCTTGTAGGTTAGTGACTAAGCTCTTTGGTACCCAAATTGCCTTCTTCTTTGGGCCAACAATGGGTGTACCAACAAACTTAGCTTGTACACCTTTCACACCCTTGGTAAGCACATAACAAGAATCAAAAGATATAGCATTGTCAAGTTTCTTGTTTTGTTGCTTCTTGTTGCAATTTTGCTCTAGGTGCCCAACTTGCTTGCATCTATAGCAAAACCGACCATTGCTCTTCACAAAGCTAGGCTTTGGAGTTGCAAAGGCCGACTTGCCTTTCTTGGGGTTATAGCCCAATCCCTCTTTGTTAGAGAGAACCTTTGGCTACCCAAGCACTTTAGCAAGCGGGCCTCACCACCATAGGCTTTGCCTAAGGCATGAGTGAGCTCATCTACCTCCTTCTTGAGGGTCTCATTCTCTACCATTAGTGTAGCATCACAAGTGAAGCCATCACTAGTAGTGGAGATAGAGTCGGTAGTGGTGGTGGATGATGTGCTACAAGAAGGGTTAGCATTTGTCATGATGATAGGTTGATAAAATGACTCATCAATGATGTCACAAGTAAGACCTATATCACATGATGCAATCACCACTTTCTTTGCTTGTTGCTCAAGTAGAACTGAGTGAGCTTTTTTAAGCTTAGAATGAGCATCACCAAGCTTCTCATGGTCTACCACTAGACTCTCATAAGTGGTCATAAGCTCACCTAGGGTTTTCTCAAGTATTTCCACTTTCATTGAAAGCTTCTTGCACTCATTTTCCTTGGCAATAGCTATATCTCTAGTTTCTTGCATCAAGTCATATAATTGATCCTTAGTCGGTTCATCATCGTCATCAACATTATCAACATCGTGAGCATATTCCATCTCACTATCATCATCACTATCATCATATTGTACCTTTGTTTCCTTGGCCATGAAGCATGATGGTGATGTAGAGAATAATGAAGACTTCTTGTTGATGGCGATGGAAGCCATAGCCTTGTTGCTTGAATCTTCATCTTCATCATCATTGTCACTTTCCCAAGTGACCACAAATGCACCATTCTTGCCCTTCTTGAGTGTCATCTTGGCCTCATGCTTCTTCTTCTCAAACTTGCCCTTGTTGTAGTTCTTCTTCTTCTCATATGGGCATTCGGCTTGTAGATGCTCGGTGCTATCACAATTGAAGCACTTTCTTGGTTGCTCTTGCTTCTTGAAGTTGTTCCTCTTGAAGCCTCTTCTCTTGATGAACATGTGTCCCATCTTCTTCACTACAAGAGCAAGTGCCTCATAATCAATCTCAAAGTCACAATCTTCCTCATTGTTTTCTTCTTCTTGAAAGATTGGTGCTTTGCCCTTGGAGGATGTGGCTTGGAATGCCACGGTCTTCTTCTTCTTCTCTTCCTCCACCTTCTCATCATCTTGATCAAACTTGTCATATGTCAAGACTTCACCAAGCAAATCATTTGGCTTCTTATTCTCAAGCCCATCTCTTTGTAGCATTAGCTTTAACATCTTGAAGCTCTTCGGCAAGTAAATCAAGAACTTGTGACAAAAATCTTCATCTTTTGTCTTGTGCCCCAAACTCTTGAGATCATTCACAATCACTTGTAGACGATGAAACATTTCAATGATTGTTTCATCCTCCTTCTTCTTGAAGTTCTCGAACTCACTCTTGAGTCCATATAGCTTGGCACTCTTCACAACCTTGGTGCCCTCATAGGTCTCACCCAACCTAGTCCACACTTCACTTGCAAGCTCCAAATCCTTGATTCCCTCAAACACCTTTGTATCAATGCCATTGTATAGGGTGTTGAGAGCCATTCTATTGCATGTGATGTTGGCTTTGTCTTCATCGATGAGATGATCATTATCAAGTATGGCATAATCATGCAATGTAACTTGCAACACTCTCTTGTATCGAACCAAGATACATGATCATCTTTCTCTTCCAATGGTCAAATGAGCTAACTCCATCAAACATAGGCGGTTTGCCCCCAACATGGTTGAACACAATTTGAGCCATCTTAACACCGTAGGATGTTAAGCCTTGCACTAAAACGGTGACCTCGGCTCCGATACCACTTGTAAGGTCCTAGATGGCTAGAGGGGGGGTGAATAGCCTATAAAAATTTCTACAAACTCACTAAGCAAACTTCGTTAGATACACAAACGGCGGAAAGCAAGTTATGCTTAGCCTACTAGATGTTGCAAGCCTCCTATCCAAGCAATTCTAGTAGGTGATCACTAGTACACACAAAAGCTACCACTAGTGATCAAGAGTTCTACCCACGGGATTTAGTCTACACAAGAAGTGGTTCCCGACCGACCACACAAGCAATTCTACCCACGGGATTTAGTCTACACAAGATGTGGTTCCCGGCCGACCACGCAAGCAATTCTACTTTGCAAGAATGTAAGCAAAGTAATACAAGAGAGGGTAGGAGCTTGTTATACCGACGTGTCAAGTCGAGGTTGCCAATCACCAAGGAGATGAACAATCAATCACAATCGGCAACACACAAAGGATGATGACCAATCACCGGGAGACAAGATGAACACAATGATTTATCCCCGGATGTTCACTTGGGCACCGCCAAGCTACGTCACCCGTTGTGTCGACCAACACCTAGATGGTTCCTCGGTGTGACCCTCAAGTCACTAGCCCTCAAGGCTCGCCCGCAAGGCACCGCAAGACACCACTCTCAAGCGAGGTACTCAACGACACGCGCAATCCACTAGGATGCTCTTCGTGATCCCCACGAGGTGAGCTCAAACCTCTCACAAGCAACCGAAGGTGGCCAAGAACAATCACCTTCTCTTGCCAACGCCTCCAACAATCTCCAAACCGGCTAGGAGCGGTACTCTCCAAGAGTAACAAGAAATCCACCGGCTAAACCACCCACAAGTGCCACTAGATGCCCTCAAACAATGCAATGCACTAGGTGATCTCTCAATCTCACTAGGATTCACAATCAAGCAAGAGAGATGAGAGGGAGAGTGTTTTTCTGCTCACAAAGATGAATGAATGAGTTGGGAAGTCAAGAGAGATGGCCAAGCCCCGGCCACCATCTATTTATAGCCCAAACTCTTCAAACTAGCCGTTGCCCCTCGGGCTGACTCCGCAACACGCGCCGGACGCGTCCGCCGCTGCTCGCCGGACGCGTCCGGCGCTCTTCAGCGCGCCACGTCACCCGACCGTTGGAACTTCTCCGTTCGAATCCACCGAGCGTCGGACGATGAACAGTGAACCGCCCGAGTCCGCCCGCGTGCGTCCGGCGCGTCGCGGCTCAACCTCGAGCCCTCGCGAGACCACGCCGGACGCGTACGCGGCCGCGTCCGCCGCGCGTCCGACCGAGCACCTGGCGCAACGTCCGAGACCGAAACTTTCCGGTCCGCGTCCGCCGCCGGCCGGCGCGTCCGCCGCCCGCGTCCGACGGTCTCGCGCCCGGCCCGGCCACCTCGCGCCATGCCACAAAGCGCCGGACGCGTCCGGCGCTCGCCAAGCGCGTCCGGCGCCTCGCAGAAGCCGCTTTCGCCGTGCCGTCGATCCAAGTTCTCCAACATGCTATCCAACAAGTATACCAACTTGATCAACGAGAGATAGCATGATTTCAACCAAATTTTGCATCCGGCGCAATAGAAAATATGCATCCATTTTTCCCGAAAGCGCCGAATCCCGCCTCACGGGCTCGGCGGGAGGAAGAGAGGGACCCAAACCCATCTCTACCCGCAAACCACGAGCGCACCAAAACGCCACCTTTGTAAATGTGCCAACACCACCAAGTGTACATCTCCATGTGCTTGTGTGTTAGCTTTTCACAATCATTTCCCAAAGGTTAGGTTAGCTCACTAGGCCCTACATGCAATGCACTTCATGAATTCACCTAGTGGCACCGTGCGTCGAATAGCCGATAAGACTTCCCTCTTAATAGTGCGGCTATCGAACCTAAACCACTCACACCCTCTATGGTGTCTTGAGTGCAAAACAAAATGGCCCTATAGGTTATACTTTTGCCTTGAGCCCATTTTGTTCCTCCAAATGATATGAACGCTTCACACCATCATGTGACCGTCTTGATCCATCGATCTTGACTTCACTTGCCCTTCACCGTGCATCGGTCTATCGGCGCCTAGTCTTGCCCGAGCTTCACCATCGCATGGTCCTTCACTCCGAAGCCTCGACTAGCCCTTCACCTTCAACACCGGTCCATGGAGCCAAGCACCGTCTTGATCTTCATCTTTGATCACATGACACGTGTCATGCTTCATATTCAATATGCTCATCGTGTGGACAACCTTTCTCTAAATCAACCACTTAGATAAACAAGGTTAGTCCTAGGTTTCATCAATTAGCCAAAACCAAACTAGGGACTTTCAGCGACGACGGGCCGCACAGAAGAACGACGTGGCGACGGGCCGCGGGAAGACAAACGCGGCGACGGGCCGCGAGGAGGAACGACACGGCGACGGCGATGCCGGGCCACGAGGAGGAACGACGCGGCGACGACGATGCCGGCCGCGCGAACAGCGGCGGAACGACAGGCCACCGCAGATGACGACGGACGAGGACGGGGCCGCGACAGGTGGCGCGCGTGCGGAAGAGGACGGGGCCGTGACGTGACGACAACGGGCGGGCGGCGGATGAACGGGTAGCCGCGGCGGCGCAGCGACGGGCAGTAAAAAAATTGGATCTCGGGTGGTTCTGAGGAGAATCTTTCCTCACCCTAACCCCAGTCCTGCTCTGATTCCATGTTGCCTTCAGTGAAGAAGACGAGAATGACCAGAATAACAACTACTCCAATAGAGGAATGGCTATGTATATATAGAACCTCATGGGCCATATGGGCCTAACAGTAGATATGTCTTAACATAATCATCCTTGCTAATATTAACCACTAGGTCTTCTTTTTCTAAAACACTACCACTTTTCTCTTTATAAAAACCTACTATATAAAGTAACCGACTAAATATAAATAAATTGCCCAGCTCTGCCGAAGTGCCAATACCAAAAAAAAAAAACCCTAAAGTAAGTACGTAGACGCCTAAGCTAACATATAAATTGCCCACCTATGCCATGTTTAGAGACAATTAAATACAATAAGCTAAACAACACAATTATGCCATTATATGATTCGCAAAAAATAAAATGCCATGGTAAGAATACTAATGAAAGAAACATAACTGAATCTACCTAGATGCATGTTTCATTGTGCCATATAGATCACATAATACATTTACCTACATGCATGCAGAGAGCAATCACTACCCCACGCCAGTTTTTCCATTATGGCTGGGAGCACTCCCATCGATTGGACACCACCCGTCACGGGAGCCTGATCTTTCCCTGCGTTTGCACAGCATCGAGAGGAAATGTTTTTTTTTAAACATCTCATCTGACTGCAGCTGTAGTAACCGTTTATACACGGAACACACACCCTCGCTACACACGCACACCCCACACCACACAGGTTTTCCACCGTTAGGGATGGTGGATGCGATGGCGGCGGCGGCCGTGGATCCGCCGGATCCACCTCGCATGCACCTCGCGTGCGTGCCTGCTATTCGCGCCGCTCCCTTCCTCTACCCTTCCTCCCCGCGGGAGCTCTCCATGGCACCGGAGTCGAGGGAGACGGCGGCGGCTCCCAGCGAGCCGTGGGGGCGTCCCTCTGCTCCCTGCCTCCTTCCTCCCCTCTACGACCTCCACCAGCCGAGGCGGAGCAACGGCGAGGGCCTCAACCAGCCCAGGGGGCTTCGACAAGGTAGTTCTCGTGGACCCCCGGATCTGAGGCCGCCTCCTCGTCCTTGTTTTCATTTGTTTCCCATGTTTTGTTTCAGATTTGTTTACCATTTTGTTTCAATTTTCGTCTCTCTTTTGTTGCAAAAACATATGTCCGTTGTTGTTGCAACACACGTTTCAGTCTCTCGATTCAGTTTGTTGCATTAGATGTTTCCAGTGTGTTTGCAAAAGCTTTTTTCTGTTTCTGGTAGCTTTGCAGTATTGTTTCTTTGTTTTGTTTCAGTTTTTTGTTTCGGTTTGTTGCATTAGTTGTTTTTGTTTTGTTTTGCACAAGCATTTGTTGTTTCGGTTTGTTGTACTATTCTCTCTTTGTTTGTTTCAGTTTCTTTGTTTCGGTTTGTTGCATTAGATGTTTTCGTTTTGTTTTGCAAAATCATTGCAGTTTCTATTGTTGCATTATGTGTTTCTTGTTTGTTTCAGTTCATGTTTTATTTTTGTTGTAGAAGACTTTTTTTATTCCTTTTTTGTTTCATTTTTTGTTTTTCGTTTGTTTCGGTGTGGGTGCCGGTCATGTTGAAGGCAGCGGCGGTGGCGGATCTGTTCGCACGGCGGGCAGTGGCATCTCGGGGTGGGGGAGCGGAACTGTGCGCCCGGCGGGACACGCAACGCGGTCGCGGAGGCGTACGCCCGTGTTTTTGGGCGGGGGGCGGGGCGTGCCGCTGCTAGCACGAACCATCCTATGTATAGGATGTCCGAGCGCTAGCAGCGCCCTTACGATTCAGGCGTGGGGCTTGTATATTTCGGACGTGGCGCTGGCATGGCAGGGCACCGGTAGGCGCGGAGGAAAGCCGGAGGAGGGGGCGCGCGGGCGGAGGAGGCCGGAGTAAAAAACCGGAGACGAGGGAGGCGCCGGCGCAGGGAGCCGGGAAGCCGCCCTCGGCCGGCGCCATGGAGGGTCGCGGAGGGGAGGCACGGGGAGGGAGTGCCCCCCAGCTCGCCGGAAGCAGTCGTCGTCGCCGTCCTCGTGACCTCGTTCGGTGCCATGGAGGTCGCGGAGGGGAGACGCGGGGAGGGAGCCCCCGCGGTTCGTCGTGGCAATGGAGCTCGCCGATGGAGGTAGGGGCTGGAGTGGGGAGCGAAGTGCGGCGGACGAGCGAGTGGGAGAGGATAAGGCGAGAAGAACGGGTGGGGAGTGGAGCGGATAAGACGAGGCCATCTGATACAACCGAGGCGAGCGCGTGAGCGGTGCAGTCCAGCACGAGAGTGACACCCGTCCTAATAGGACGTATTAAGCACAGCATTACCGGAATCGTAAGGCGTGGCCCACGTCTCAGAAAGATCCGCGTTAAAAATAAGCGCGCACGGATCCGGATGGGCAACGCGCGAGCCAAAAATTCTGGCGTTGAGTCCCCAGATCCATTCGTTCCCAATCACCACCGGTGCACAGCCGCAGCCGCCGTCACCCCCCGCAGCTCTCACCTCCTCATTGTACCCCCATAACCCCACCTCCTCTCGGACTCCTTTTCCCTCCCCTCAACCACAAGATCCAGATCCGCCAGTGAGTAGTTGTGATGCGAGCTACCGGTGACCTGCGAGCACGCAATCAGAGGAGCACCCCGTGGAAGTGCAGGGCGCGATGGCTAGTGAACTAGCGGCTGCTTCATGCTGATGGCAGCGTTGCGGAGATGGTGCTCTGGGTCTCTCTGCTCCTCTTGCGTCCTTCCCCCTTGACCCCATTTGTTCTTCCCCGTGTACTCTAATCCCTTCTCTCTTCAATCAAATCACTAATCAGGTTCAGTGGACTGGTGCACTCCGTCCTCCGCATCAGGTGTCCAGGGCCATCCCTATCCAATCGCAGATCAGTGCCACTTGCCCTTCGTGACAGGTACTTCTACTTCCATTCCTTGTCCATCCTTTTTTGCGATTTGATGCACAGATTCGTTACCCGCACTTCCAATTGAATTCCGCTTCAAAAGATTTTGTCATTCTATGCATAGATTCATTTTCTATCTAGTTATAAAAGGGTCAATTATTTTACATTTACGGATATATGAATTTTTAGTGATGATGTATTGAGACATTTGAATATAACATTTATCGCCTTCTTATTGTTGAATGGTTCATTGAGGTTATGTGAAAAAGGATCGGCTGTGATTTGAATACCAGTTCACTGTGCTATGATTTGAATAGTTCAATGAACTTTTATAGATATTAAAAATGTGGTTTACAAATAAGAATTATTAACCTTCCCCGATGGTGCCTTAACCGACACGGAAAATCTGAATCTCCCCGATAGCTGTCGGGAAATTTCAACCTCCCCGACGGAGGCGTGACCAACAGGGAAAGTCTTTCCTGATGGGAGTAACCGTCAGGGAATGGTCCCTGACAGACAATTGTGTTCCTGACGGTAGTAACCGTCATGGAAAGTCTTTCTTGACGGTTCTAGACAATTGTTTCCACTTGTGATTTATAATTCTTTTGTCTGGAAATGTTGCATTAATAAATCATGTTTAGCTATTTCAAAAAGATGCAAAATTTCAAGGTGTTACAGTAGCTAGCACTTGAGATTCATCTATTGTCATGTCTCGGTGCATGTGCCTCTCCATCCATCCAAAAATGTTAATCGTATTAGACTATAGGAAAAATCAAATTTTATAAATTTTGACCAACTATTAGTTAAATTGTATGAAAGTTTAGATCATAAAACTTACATCAATAGATTTGTGTTAACAGTGCCTCTAAGATGATATTAATTTTTTAGCCACAACTTTATATTATAAGAGAAATTAATGGTCAAAATCTATTTTATATGACTTCTCCTCGGTCTAATATTATGGTAACAACAATAGCAACAACAATAACAATAAGGAGTTGCCTATGTTTGCTCCAGTGATATATGAGTATATACAAGCATTTTCAATGCCTTTGTATATACCGCTTATGTACTTTCGCTTTTGGTTGCAATGAATCTACGGTGGGTTTGATATATTGGCAATTGTCATATCATGCAGATGCATGGCTTCCTATGACGTAGTTGTGCCGATTTTTGTTTGAGACTTGAGCGCTAGTTGTGCCCGTGTGTGCCTTGACACAGTTTTTTTCTTTGAAATGCCTATTGATGTTTCGTGGAAATTAAATACGCTAATCAGTTTTAAGGGCATGTGGATAACGTGATGTTATGTGGTTATTTAGATGTGAAGATATAATAATAATAACATTGAATTAATATCCAAGGGCCATTAGTTTCTTCGTGATGTGGCTTTAACAAGCCAGGGTTTGTTTTGTTGTCATGATCTTAGAAGATTTCATAATGGCAGAAGTTTATTTAGAAAATAAAATAGATAGAGTGACTATTGTCATTAATGATGATTACAACTTACCAAATTAATTGGTAGCTCGATGGTTTTCACTTTTGTGTTATTTTTATGATTTACTATATTTTTTGTAACATATATGTAACAGTTATTATTAGTTCTGTGTGTTAAGCTGTTGAAGGATACAACTAAATGTAGTACTACTTCGTCAGTTTCAGGCTTGAGAAAATTCATCAGAGCAGGTCTAGCGGGAAAATCAAACATCTTGGATTTGTAGGCTCAACGAGGTATATGATTCATTATCTTGCTATTTCTGTACTTTGCTACTTGACGGTGAACAAAGTATCTGTAATTGCTATTAGTCCTTGTTTTATTATTTATTATTAGTTGAAGAAGTCACAGTGACTTTCCAATTAAAATAGGACTACGTTAGGAGTCAGTATTGAGCCCTTATTTATTCGCTTTGGTGATGGATGAGGTCACAAGGGACATACAAGGTGATATCTCTTGGTGTATGCTCTTTGCTGATGATGTGGTGTTAGTTGACGAGACTAGGGCAGGGGTTAATAGGAAGTTAGAAGTATGGAGGCACACGTTAGAGTCGAAAGGGTTCAGACTTAGTAGGACCAAGACTGAGTACATGAGGTGCGATTTCAGCGCGACTAGGCAAGAGGGAGACGTTAGTCTCGATGGGTAAGTGGTGGCCAAGAAGGATACTTTTCGGTATTTATGATCAATGCTACAAAAGGATGGCGACATTGATGAAGATGTTAGGCATAGAATTTCAGCCGGTTGGTTGAAATGGTGTTAAGCTTCTGGCGTCCTCTGCGACAAAAGGGTGCCTCAGAAGTTAAGAGGTAAGTTTTATAGGACGGCGATTCGCCCGGCGATGTTATACGATGCTGAATGTTGGCCTACAAAAAGGCGACATGTCCAGCAATTGAGTGTAGCAGAGATGCGTATGTTGCGTTGGTTTTGTGGGCACACAAGGAGGGATAGAGTCCGGAACGACGATATTCGGGATAGGGTTGGGGTGGCACCAATTGAGAAGTTGATTCAACATCGGTTGATATGGTTTGGACATATCCAACGGAGGCCTCCTAAAGCGCCAGTGCGTAGTGGGGTTCTAAAGCGGGTCGATAATGTCAAGAGCGGTAGAGGTCGACCTAAACTGACTTGGGAAGAGTCGGTTAAGAGAGACCTTAAGTAGTGGAATATCTCTAAGGATTTAGCTATGGATAGGAGCGCTTGGAGACTAGCAATCAGCGTGCCTGAACCGTAACTCTATTTGTCTTGTGCCCTTTATGTGTTCTCTGTTTTCTTGTCTCTTTTGGATTTCATCTCTAGCCTACCCCAACTTGCTTGGGACAAAAGGCTATGTTGTTGTTGTTGTTGTTAGTTGAAGAAGTCATAAACTGTGAACTATGGTACATAGGAAGTGAGCCTACCTTAACTGGTTGGGTGAGAGGTGTGGCAATGCACCCAACCACCCAGGTTTAAGTCCCGTCTTGGACTGAATTTGGATGTCTATTTCTTTTCTTATATTAATGAAAAACCACCTAATTCCTCCTAGGTTGGATATCATATTTTTGTGAACAGTGGTACTTGATCTGCCTTGAACCCTAAGCTATGGCCTATAATATGGTCTAGAATTGAAGCCTGCACTTCTATAACTATTTTTGAAACCTAGCTCAGTTTCTTATGGTGGTTTTGCATGTGGAGGTTCTAAAAATGAAAATCCAATTATCTGTATAGAAGTACAGGTCATGTTGCAAAATGAGGACCTGGAAAAAAAGGAATCATTGACCATTTCTTCTTGCACAATAATTATAGACAAGTATAGGTGATGTTGCAAAATGAGGACCCGAAAAAGAATCATCCACTATTTCTTGTTGCACATAATTATGGATAACTGAGCATTTGTTTTTAGAGAAATTTTATTATGGTTGTTATGAAACAGGTGCTTGTAGATCCATTTGTTACCTATGTTTCCACATATGGAACAAACTGCCATGTTTCTTTTGAAAAAAAATCTTTGAGATATCGCATGGTCACCATGATTTTTTTTGGTCATGCTTTGAGGGTCAAACACCACCCTCGAGAACCGGTGTAGGGTATATATACACAGACAGTTTTCTGAATTTCCACTACGCCAGCCAGCATTGTTAGGATTTGGCCGGATCCTAATGGATTGCTCTCTCCATAAAAAAAAAAAAAAAATGCAATTCTAGGTATGAATACAAGCGGTACTAGTTTAGGATTCAAATAGACCAGGCACTAAAATTTAGGATAGGGAATTGTGTTTTCATTGGTCTATTTTGCCTCTTTAATTTCTGATGCCGATCTCGATTATGTAGGCTCGTCATTGGAACTAATTGTGGAATAGAAGTCCTGGAAATTGACATGGAATCACTAGCATGTCAGCAATAAAGGGCATAGGCACAAAATTGGCCATCGCTTTGTTATTTGTCTGCAGTTTATGTTTGTGTGCCCGGCGATCAAGGACAACTCTGATGAAACAAATGCCAAAAGGGAACAGAATATTTTCAGGATGATAAGCTCTTGGCGTTGAAACAGAAGTTAAACACGTACTCCATGTTGCAGGCTTGCAGCAGAGAAGCAGATAACATTATGAGACTTGAGTTCTCGGAATCATTATGTTCCCTTAGCATAATATGAAGTTCATGTTATTTAGAAGGAAAAAAAAAACAGCTGGTAGGAAGGTTGCCGTGAAGTGGGTGGAGAGATTTTGTCTGCGGGTTAAGGCGAGCCTAGTTGTGTTCTTGGCTAATTATGTTTCATTCTTCCTCTGGACTAGAAAATTTTACTCTCCTTGTATTTGCATTTGTATACAAGAGATTGCATCTCTATAAAAAATACTAACAGTAATCTTGGCTGCCTGCATAATGCTACCCTTATGATTCACACTCACCATCTAAGCCTGTTTTGTTGTGCATCCAGACAAGGCTGCCTGCTAGGCAGCGGCCTCAGATTATCCGTCGTCGATTTCAGTCGTCTTGCCGCTAGAATGAGTTATTCAACGTTCAGCAATAATTCAGAAGATAGACTCGTTGTCTCGTACTAGTGTTTTTTTTATCAACTCTAGTTTGATTTTGCATCCAGCCTAACCACAAAAAGTGCAAAAGTTCAACAGGCTCGCAGCAGCACTTGATGGGCTCTCACAGGCCCAGCCCGATATCTGTAATCTTCTGGGCCAATGCCCACCTCACGTCAATACGGACCGGGCCGTTTTGTTCAAGTCTCCGTTGGGCTAGGTGTAGTAGAGGCCTGCTCTGTTCCCCACCTCTGCATGCTCCCACCAGATGGCCGCCGAACAAACGCGACCCCGCCGCCGGCGATCCGCATCCCTGAGCGCTCCCACCTTCAAGAGAAACCCTGCCGGCGATCCCATCCCTGAGAGCTTACAGGCTGCATCGCCTCCGCCGCTCCGTGGCCACCGGAGCTTGGCTGCAATGAACCTACGCCCCTGCGGGGAAGAATCGAATTCCGACCACTGAATCCATTTTGGGGGTTGATTTCGACAGGCCATGCCAACCCAAAGGTAAGCAAACAACTGACAATCTGAAAGCTTGCAGGGCAGGACGAAAGGCTTGACAGCATGTTCTTATCGAAAAATCAGTTAAAGCCTACTGCATAGGCAGTGTTTGTATTAGTGCCAAGGGATTTCCATGATTGATTGCTTTTAAGGTAATTACAAGATGAAAGATACATTTTAGAATATTGTTGTGCAAAGCTTGACAGAGCGTATTTGAGTTCTCAATTTCTTATGGAAAAATCAGTTAAAGCCTATAATGCATAGGAAGTGTTTGTATTACTGTGTTATTTGATTTCCCCGATCGATTGCTTTGAAGATAATTTTAAGGAAGCTATGAAAACCATACTTTAGAATACTGTTGTTGAAAAGAGTATAAGGAAGATATACAGGGTCATTATGTCCCATTTGTCTTATACCATTTGATTGTAAGAGATGTTATGTTTGTGGGTATATGAAAACCATACTTTAGAATACTGTTGTTGAAAAGAGAATAAGAAAGATATACAGGGTCATTATGTCCCATTTGTCTTATATCATTTGATTGTAAGAGATGTTATGTTCGTGGGTATTTTGGGATAACTAAGCCTTATGCTTTGCCAAGAGCTTGAGAGATTGAGGGGGACTAGAATTGTTTCTTCATAATTCATTGCTTGTCCTGGAGGGTTACATAGCCCTTGTATTTATAGTCCTGGGAGACTTGGCCCCTAAGCGATCTAAACCTATCTAGGGTTCGGCGGCAGCGGCGGCGGCGCGCTATAGTACCGTGGGTACTGTTCACCCGCGGTGCTACAGTAACCTGGGCTTGGGCCCTACAGCCCATTAGGCCCATGACAAGAGATGTCAGTGTGTATGGTTTGTTGTACTGCCGCATCTATGTCTGTGCATCTTTCTATATCTAATCCTGAGCCAAGCTCAGGCCAACGGCGATCCAAATCTTTGGCCGTCGGATCTCGATCGGACGGCTCAAATCACGTGAAAAATTGCTTTCGTGGTCAAAGTTCATCTACTTTTCATCACTGTTCACATATCTTCGCTACGCGCACACGAGGAACGTACCCAGATAATCAAAGTAAGCCCTTCTCCTTTATAAAAAAATTCTAGAAAATTCGTAAATAAACTAGAACCAAACTAGAACATACATAAATATTTTACGCCTCTTCTTTGTCATCCAAACTCCTCTCGGTTGCATTTCGCGAGATAAATTTACAAAGTTTCTATCTCATCCATCCTAGCTCTAAATCCGTAATTCCTCCCGAAAAAAAATAAAACCCTTCTTAATTATCTAAAAAATCCAAAATAATATTCACATTTCTCTCATTCATGTTTTACATAAATTGAAGAAGCTTATATCTCATCCATGCTAACACTTGAATCCTGTAATTCTTTTAAAAAATAAAATAAAGCCCATTCTAGAACCTACCTAAATATTTTCCACCCCTTCTTCATCTATAAAAAAATTAATAGAGTTAGTTTCTTTATTGAAAATGGTACGGAATTTTTATGGTGCCTTACCCGTACCCGTATAAAATAAAACATTTGAGTAATTTTAACTATGTAGTTTACAAATCCCATAGCCTACACTGTAGTGCAAAAAAAAACTATTATTTTGACAATAACTCAAAAGTATACAACATCACTTATGATCTATCATTTGCCACCTAGAATAACCATAAACAATCAACAACCAAATCCTCAAATTAAACATCATTCCTTCATAAAAAAAGAACCAACGAACATGTTCGTGGCAACATACACGGATGACCAAACTAGCTCAAAATAGTACGCACTCTACACAGACAGATGATATGCGAAAAGAAAAGCTATAACATATTTTCACATATACATCGGGCTCGCACCTACTAGCAAAATAAGACCCTATATTTTCAAAGATACAAATAGCCCTTCTACTCCATGACGATTTACCTACTAGCTATTCTATTATATCTATACATAATCGCTAAAATCTACGGCAGCCAAATCTCCAAATTATACACCATTACCTAAAAAAAAGAATCAACCAACAGGTCTCGCAACATAAACGCATAATCAAACTGACTCAAAATAGTAAACACCATCTCTGGTCTAAGCTTGTACACAACTGGTCCCACTCTAAGAAGCCGCGCGGCAACGCCGTGCGTTGTTTCTAGTTAATACTTTTTTTAGGAGGCTATGCATCAATACTCCTTTGGGAAATATTTGCGCTCACTATTCCTAATACAGTACTGTTCAAACTATATATATATTTTTTCCTCACGAAACAACCTTGTTGCTAACTCTGTTCTTCCCTTGTCAGCTTGAAACGATGGGTTGATGAAACTGACATGACTAAGATCCATGAAGCAGCTTCCTCTCCAGGGAAGTCAACAGTTTTGTTTTGTAGTCGCAGTCCTAATAATCAAATAGAGTTATTCTGAAACTAGTTTCAGGTTTTCCCCCCTAAAACTATGCTCTATCTTATCATGCCTAGTTTGAAATGTTTGAATCTTTATTGACTCACTTTGGTGCTTATTTGCTAGTAGAAGTTCTCATTATCTATTATAATTAGTCTGACATGCAATCCTGACAATCGACATCGACTAATTATAACAAAACTTCCACCAGAAAAAAAGCAGCTCAATAAAAGGAGCTAGAGCTGGAGCTCTTTTAAGAAAGAGTCAGAGCTGAAGCCCATTTAGAAGCCAGAGTATTGCCAAACTGGTCTAATTAACCTACCGTGTGTGTTGCACGCTAAGCACGGGTGGCCAATTGTGTTTGTTTATGTGAGAGTTAGTACATTTCGTTGGTTCCGTCCTTATCAACTATAGGTTTAGGTTGGGTGTCTCTGAGTGAAGCTGGAATGGAGGATACAATTAATTTCTTGAAGAGGACGACCTCGATGGGATGCACCCTTTTGCTATAAATAAAGATATATAAGTACTCCTACTGTCCTACGTGGCATTAGGAAAGTTGCAGCTATCCTGCCTTATTTCTGGTTGGCACCAAGGTGACTGTCGCCTTGACTGTCGCCTTGATCGATGTCACTCACATGTTCCTGCTCGAGACAAACAAAAGTTGCTCGGCCAGTCCTTGTTTCTTGTGTGTACATATATGAGTTTATACTGTACCCCGCCCCTGCCCCCGCCCCCGGTTGACCCGTGTTGGTGTGAGCTTTGTTGGCTAATAATCTCTTAACTCCTTCCGCCTCCCTGTTAGCGCTGCGGCTTTTGAATCATGCCTCCCTGTTAGCGCTGCAGCTGCTCAATCATGCCTCCCTGTTAGCTAGCACTGCGGCTCCTTAATCATGGCGTAAGTAGCTAGATTTGCTCCTTCTATTTTGTCACTGCTGGATATTGATCGAGTGTTTGATTGGGTTGTTGGGTTGCCTATTTTTCTCTTGCAAATTAATAACTCATCTGTCTGGTTAAGAGAGTTGTTGTTAGTATCTATACGTCGTACGGCATTTTATTTCTCTCATATCTGTTGCTCTTATTTTCGTCTCTCTTACCCAATTCAAACCTGCAGAAACATGATATATCTGCCAATTGCTAGTTCGTAGATCCGCTGAAGTTGGTTCGAGTGAGCATCTGCCGCCAACTCGGATGATCCGTCTTGTCCAACTGTACTTACTGATGGACAATAATTACCAAGACAGCATATGTCTTGCCTTAGAGAAGGCGTTAGCTGATGAAAGTGTGGCTCCAATCGACGTACACCTCTGGTCTCGTTCCTCAAGTCCATCACACAAGATTTCTCCGATGATCAACTTATCGGCGGCGGTGGGTTTGAATCTGTTTATAAGGTACGTGCATATATACCGTGCAGGCAACTTGGCCCTAGCTCATGGACACAAATTAAACTTAACAATAATGTTGTGAACTGTAGGGAGTGCTTCCAAATGGGATTATTGTCGCTGTGAAGAAGCTTCATGATAACAAGCTTATTGAGGTTCAAGAGAAGGATTTCCTGCATGAGGTTGATTGTCTCATACAGGTGAAGCACAGAAACATAGTACGGTTTCTAGGCTACAGTTACGAAACACAGCATATATTGTATCCGTATGAAGGAAGAAATGTCGTGGTAGACAAGCGGAACATGTTGTTTTGCTTTGAATTCCTAAGTAAAGGGAGTCTTGCCAACTATGTTACCGGTAAGATGAGCCATAATAAGTAAGAGTATTTCTGAAAAGTAAAGAAGAAACCGCTCGTCTCATGCCATAAATCAGAACTAATCATTGTTACCTTTGTGTTGTGCGGTGTTGTGTTGTGTGTGTATTCTCCACAGATGCATCTTCTGGACTTGAGTGGAGGGTTCGCTATCAAATAATTAAGGGGATTTGTGAGGGCGTGGCCCATCTTCACAAGCAGCGTATTATTCACATGGATCTCAAACCTGAAAATATACTGCTAGATGACAACATGGCGCCTAAGGTTACAGATTTTGGTATATCGAGACGCTTCAGAGAAAACCAAAACAAGATTATTACTGGAAATATAGTTGGATCGCCGTATGCTCTCTCCCTCTCTCTCACATCCATTTGTACTATGTCCCATTTGTCTATTTATCCTCACTACATTAATTTTTCATGCAGGGGATATATGGCACCAGAATTTGTAAGAAGCGGAACAATCTCATTTGGGACAGATATATATAGTCTTGGTGTTGTAATCATATAGATTCTAACGGGGAGTAAGGAATGCTCCAATATTAATATGGTAGTAATAATTTACATTCCTGTTTCAAGATAATGGCTACATTTTTTTTTGCTTGGTGATATTCATCACACTATTTGCGGGTTTGAAATCTGCATCATCTTATACGTGTTCTATATAGCTACATGTTTGTGTTCCCTATCTTAAAATTAAAGGCTAGCCCCTGATATGTACTTCTTATTAGCGCACTTTGATTGTGACATTTGTAGGTGCTTGAAAGTTGGACGAACACGTTTGGGACATCAAGGAGCAATCTAGCACTAGACTTTGTAAAACTATGTGCTCAGATAGGGATAGATTGCATGCACGATGACCCAATCAAAAGGCCTGATATACAGGATATTATCCGTAGGCTTAATGAAACAGAAATTTCAGCACAGGTAGTATCATCAGTTTTCAGTTACATTAAATATATATGCCTGGTTGCCTGCTCCCACAAACTTCCTATAATTGATTTATTGTGCCTTCATTTTTAGCTGCGTAGGTTCTACCAGTACTATGGACAGGCCAAACAAGCATGCAAGCCGATGCGAATTACTGCATCTGTGGCGACAGAGGTGAGTTTACATTTCTACAGTCAACCGTACAGGGGAGCTAAACATGCATGTTACTATACATAAACCATAGTACCACCATGCATAAAAATTTTCCCACGTTATGATTTAGTCTTTTCAATCTGCTCATCTGTAATCATATAATGTTAATTTGGCATTTTAGTTTTGTCCATGCATGTATATTGTTCATGGTAATTCTAATATTCATAATAGCTATAATCTCTTTCCTTTTTGTTTTGAAAAATAACCAGTTAGCCAAGCCAGATCAGTTTTATTCATTTTTTAGATAAAGGATAGTTATATCCGACCTCTACATCCAGGGATGTACACAGCCCTTATTACAGAAGTGTGATAAACAACCGAATGAAGAAAGCCAAAGTCTTAAAATTAGACGGGAAACTAAAGCAAACGATACAGCTGCTTCCACCCTCTATTGAAAATCTCCAGAGCAATCATCTATAGTTTCTTGCTCATGGTGGTGAGGGCGCCCTTGACTTGTTCTTCACGTGCAGGTTGGGCCCGAAGCGTAACCAATACGCTCCCCTGAAAATAACCTGCAAAATAGAGTTAGTTTTCATTTTATTGAAAATAACGTCATTCCGGCATCGCCAGATGGCCCAACATAAAGCAGCCACCCCAACCCGGATCAAGCTTTTGACTCTCTTATGCTGATTCATAAGCCAATTACCAAACATATGTCGATAGATCTAGGTTGGTCCAAACTAGTAGCAAAAAATATAATCCTCCACATTAATTGTGCACATGGGCAATCTAGGAACAAGTCTTGAATGGTCTCATTCCTATTGCAATAGATGCACTTCTGGCTCCCTCTCCATTTTTTTCATAGCTAGGTTGTCTTTTGTTAATGTGACATCTCTTTGTAAAAATCAGAGGAAGATTTTGATTTTTAGAGGAACTTTGATCTTCCAAATCTTTCTATGGCGAAAAGATGGTTGCGCATCAGTTTTATTCATGCTTGGCAGTGTTTCCCTTTTCTTTTTGCATGTAAACAGTTGTACAATACAATGTTTACCAAAAGTAGTTTTTTTTTCTATTTCTTTCCATCTTTTTATCTTGATATGATTTGCGTGTGTGTTGCATATAATGCCACTCCGAGCTTTTTTACATAAGTAATTCCCCGCTGAACTCTCACTAGTCTGCACATATTCTGCTGTTGTAGTTATCTCCTTGTTAGTCACAAAAAAAAAAAAGTTATCTCCTTGTTGGTTAAGTGAGAGTGCGCTGCTGGATGTCCACCCTCGAGCTCTGCTTTCCCTTCGAGGCCAAAAAGGTTATAGAGTGCTCGCTGAACTTAATCAACAGGACAGATCGCTATTTTGCCTATTTTATCAGACCGCAGTTCCAAGATATGTATGCTATCAGCCAGCCCATCTCCTACAATTTGCGCCCAATGTCCACTGTTGTTTTAAATGTGAAGATGGTAGAGCAAGAGCTACCACCATTAGATGCGGTGGGCATGTTTGAGATACTGATGATCTCTATGGAGAGCGAGAGGGACCATGAAAATCTGGAGTCATCCATTGGCAAGTACCCAAAAAAATGTGAAGATGATTTATTGAAGCGAGTGGAAGAGTTGGATGGTGAGGTACATGCCGCAGTATTGACGGCTGTCATATGCCCACCAAGGGACGCCCCCAAGGTGAGTTTGTCATCATGTTCTTTTAATGATGAGATGGTTGAAATAATGTTTCATGTTTTGTATCTATTTGACATAGTTATATTTGTTAACCATGAATACCTTAAGGTCAGTCTCAGTAGGGGTTTCATGTTACTATTTTCAAAATTCTCATATATTGAAAACAGTGTAGACAAGTTTCATCCCTATGAAACTCGTTTCAACCCATGAAACTTTTCTCATCTCTCTCTTCATCAATACCATGCCACTCAGCTTATTTAATGTCCATAAAACTCTCATGAAAACCCCATGGAGACTGGCCTAAAATATATGAGGATATTCATGATAGCAATCTTACCTATTTTTCCATGAGAAGGTTCATTATTTTTATTAATTGCTAGGCAACAACCAACAATGATTTGCTTTAGATGTCTATGAGGAAGCAGACACGTTATATTCCATCTCAAGAAGGTTGTGCCAAGTTGTACTCCACCAAACGTAGGAATTCCCATCACATGTACCTAAAGATTGGTTACTCAATTAGGTTTCATCCCTGTGTTAGACTATAATATATTAGGATAGCTCTAGATATTGTGATCATTTTTAAATGGACCTTAACTTATCTGATGAGAACATGAGTTCCCCATCTTCAATCATGTCAAGGTAACTATCGATTTGGTGGAGGCATATCACACACATGAGATCTAGCTCCTGATCATAAAGACCCGAACCACGCAATCGCTTCTATGGTTATCAACCATGCACTGCTTGATTGACCTTGCTATGAAGGCTCATCCATGCCTACAAATTGAAGAACACAAGCAACAACAAAGCAAGAGAGCTATCTAAAATTAGTGTTGATATGTAAAGATCACGGATTGGGGTTGAAGGGTCGATATGCCGAACTAGATGGGGGTGAGTAGTCTTTTCTAAACTTAATTGCATCGGCTAACTGAAACTAATGTGGAATTAAACTATATGGTCTAAGTCAAGACTACCCCTCTATCTATATCACAAGCACCTTACAAAAGATCCTACATATGGTATGTCAAGTTGTCGAGCTAATGGGAGCTCACCTACACAATTCTAGTTGGCATGGACACACAACCTATGCAACTAGTGAAGCAAACATTTTGATGCTCCCACACATAATAGCGAGCAATCAACAAGCACAAAGCACAAGGTACACGTACTAGCACTACTCAACTAGTTACACTTCACACATAAGCACAACTAGAGAGAAACTACTTAGCTATATAGGCTAACAAGCTGCACAAGCTAAACTACTTAGCTACACAAGCTAATCAACACAAGAGCAACCACAGTAGCACAATATATGAACAAGTAAATGCAAGCTAGTGTATGATTGCAAACTGAACGGGAAACAAAGTTGACTCAGTGATTTTTATCTTGAGGTTCGATGGTTGGGCAACCATTTGATCCCCACTAAGGCAAGCCTAAGTGTGCTGGAAGGTCGCACTCACCCCTCAATGTGTGCTCCCAACGTGAGATTTAACACCGGCCAGACTACTTCACGCTCTTCACACCTCATCTCTACTAGAGTTGCTCATTGTGATCTCCCATGAGGCAAGCACAACATCCCTTATAATATGATCTCACTCCGGCACACCACAATCTACGTGCGTACTACGATAGAGTCCACAAGCCACCAAGCCATTTAGGAAGTGGCAACTTCCAAGAGTAACAACCCTCAAGCTTGCCAACCAGCACCTTCTAGTGCCACTAGATGCTATCTCTCGAGCACAAGCACTAGACCACTCCAACTCGTTCCCCCCGCTGCGCCAGCACAACCCCGCGGACGCCTCAGCCAAGCATGCGACTCCTGGCAACACCCACCGGGGGCCAGAGTGGGGTCGTGTCTCCTTTGTCGCTTCCAGTCCCTGGCGCTCGGCTGGGGGAGAGACTGAGCACACTTGGTGGTACCACGTCAAGGTGACTATGGAGAATGTCCCCATGGAAGCCAGGAATGCAGATGGTGTCTGGCTCATCCTCGGCAACACCTGCATCCTGGACAGGTTGGATAGCCCGACCCCGACGCACGACTCTACGCCAAAGATCTGCTCACATGCTGGGTGTGGATGGAGGACCCGAACAAGCTCCCGAGGTCCATGGAGTTCACTGTGTTCGCGGGCATGGCGAGGCCGGCTACCCCATCGACGGGGCGGGCCGACGATAAGGTCATCCTGATCCACATGGCCGGCTATGAGGACTGGAGGTAGCACTCGAGCTCGACAACATCATCAAACTACAGCAGTTCAGCGCCAACATTCATGTCCTGTTTGTGGACATCGGGTGTTCTCGACGGATAGCCTATGTTCAGAAGTCGTGTCTTGGATGAAGACCTGGCCGTGTTGGCACTCCTACGCCCTCCAACCGCCAGGCACTCCTTAACAACACTGAGGCCATGGACCGTGGTCGCCATCCAAGTCATTCGCCTACGAGGAGCAGATGCGGGAGGGACTGCATCCCTCACACCTCGGAGGACTGGGAGTGCCACCATGTCAGCCACGTCAAACCGGAGGCCCAAGATCAAGAGCATGAAGAAGATGGAGAATAGGCCTCGCCGCGGCCCAGGCGCGCTGCTCGGCCCAATCCCAAGATTACCGGCTCACAGTGGATTCAGTAGCTATATGTACTAGGTGGAAGAGAGAGAGAAGGCATCAATGAACTGTAACTCAATTCCTGTTTTGCTTGCTTGAACTCTCCTTCCTCCTCCTACCGCTTGCTATCGCCGCGGTGATCTTCTGTTTGTAACCAAACATTACCCTAGTTCTCCGAATTTATCAGACAATTGCTAGTGAGTTGTTAACAATCTGGTATCAAAGCCTGCACTGGATCCCCACGATCCGCCGCACCTCCACTACACCCGGCTTCAGCGAGCTCAAGGCGCGATGGATCCCAATCTCAAGCTCGTCCTCGACGAACTCTCCGGCATCACCAAGCGCCTCAACGAGCAAGCCAGCGGCGTCACCGGACTGGACAGCCGCTTCGATGCCAGGATGCGGAGCTGACGCGGCGCTTCTCTGAGCTCGAGCAGAACCTCGTCGCGCGAGATCAGATCGTCGACACACGCATCGCCGACCTCGCCCGCTGTATCTGCGACCTGGAGTCCGCCCCGGCCGATCCATAGATCTCCGCCATCGACGGCCGCATCACGTCGCTCGTGGGGACCTTCTCCAACCGCGACGCCGAGATCGACTCTCGCCTCAACGAGCTTGAATCCATCCGCCTCGCGCACATCAAGGACGAGCGCGACGAGCGGGTCGAATCTCTCGAGACAGAGATGCGCAAGGTCAACGACTGGATGCCAGGCGTGGATGGCGTACTCGACGACATACGTTCCTCTGTTCGGAAGATGGAGCAGAACACCGCCCACATGGTGTTCGACGAAATGCCTCCGGGCATCGTGCTCCAGCCTTCCGCGACGGCCGCGCACTCATCTGCCAGACTCACCGCCAACCTGCTCATTGTTGGGCACCACATCGCTTCGACTCCACGGGATCAGGGGCCTGGGGTCGTCATGACCTGGGTCCCCGACCCGGCCAATGGTAAGCCGCCGGATCCACCTTCCATGCCTTCGGTTGTTCATAATGTCACTCCTCAGCTTGCGCCTATTCCTCGTCCCCCATTAACCATTGCCTACCCACCACCCAAGCCGCTTCAGCCTGATAAGTTTAACCCCAATCCTCATCTCGGTCGCCTTCCAAAAGTTCCATTCCCAAAATTCGACGGCGACAATCCACGTCGTTGGAAAACTAGAGCTGAAAAATACTTTCGTATGTATGATGTAGAAGAGTCGCTCTGGATTGAGGTAGCTGAGAATTTCTTCGAAGGGACAGCTTCTCTGTGGTACCAATCTATTGAGCACCGTGTCCCATCCCTCACTTGGTCCGCCTTTTGTGCCTTGGCTCATGATCGTTTTGATCAAGTGAGACAGGAACATTTGGTGAATCAGCTATTCCGCATTAGCCAGACCTCTACTGTCTCTGATTTCCTTTCCCGTTTTACTGAGCTTACTGATCAGCTGAAATTGTACACTCAGCATCATGATGAATGGTTCTTCACTTTGCGATTTATTGATGGTCTGTGCCCCGACATCAAGGCGGTGGTTGCTGTCCATCGGCCAAAAACTATGGATTCTGCCGCTTCTCTCGCGTTGTTACAGGAGGAGGTTGGCGTGGTGCCCCGCTATTCTCGCCATGGTGATTGGTCGTCTTCCTCGCGCGCGGTGGCTGCTCCGCGGTATCCACTTCCTCCCCCGCCGCTGCCCAAGCCGTCTGCGACGACCCCATCTGCTCCTGCTTCAGCGATGATGCCGCCACTGGTTCCTGTCGCCACCGCTGAGAATCCGCTGGCAGCGTTGAAGAGGCAACGTCGAGTGCAGGGCCTCTGTTACAAGTGTGGTGGTAAATGGTTCCGCGACCATAAGTGTCCTCCGGAGGTGTTTCTTGCAGTGGAAGCCTTGTGGGATTCTTTTGATGCGGCATAACAGGAAGAGGAGCCTATGTCTGAGGGTGAACATGAGCAGGCATTCTTTGCCTTGAGTAAGGCTGCTGTGAATCATTCCTCTGTTGGTTGGTCAGGTGATCTGTTTCGATGCTCGTATTCAGGATCAGCCAGTTCGTATTTTGTTGGACTCGGGAAGTTCCACTTCATTGATTAGTACGGACTTGGTTCGGCGTCTGTCTGGCATCAATCTCACTCCTACGGATGCTCAGGTGCGTGTTGCGGGTGGTAATATACTGCAGTGTACCAGTTTGATTCCTCAGCTGCATTGGACAGTCGGCCAGTACACCTTCATATCGGATTTCAGAGTTCTGTCGTTGGGTTCTTATGACGCCATCGTGGGCATGGACTGGTTGCAATAGTTCAGCCCGATGCAAGTGGATTGGGTTCAAAAGTGGCTACTGATTCCATATGCTGGTGTATGGGCATTCCTTCAGGGGCATCAATCTGAGCTCCCAGCTAAGTTATTGCTCCAGGTCTGTCAGCTGTCTATGGAGGAGGGCTCGGCTGCAGTGTCTCCTGCCTTGCCTCCTGAAATTCAGGCTGTTCTCGACCGTTTCCCTGCTGTGTTGGAGCCACCAACTGCGCTACCACCTTCACGTCCGTGCAATCATTCTATTCCTTTGATTTCGGGTGCTCAGCCGGTGTTTATCTGCCCGTACAGGTACCCTCCAGCTCTCAAGGATGAAATTGAACGGCCAGTGTCTGAGATGTTGGCTCAGGGCCTTATTCGTCCAAGTTCAAGTCATTTCTCTTCGCCCGTGCTTCTTGTGAAGAAGGATGGTTCTTACAGATTCTGTGTGGATTTTCGTCAGTTGAATGCAATTACAGCGAAGTCCAAATATCCGGTACCGGTTTTTGATCAGCTAGTGGATGAATTGGGGCAAGCTAGTTGGTTTTTGACATTGGATTAGAGAGCCGGTTTCCATCGAATTCTGTTGCAACCCGGGGAAGGACCTAAGACATCTTTTCAAACCCACTGCGGCCGATATGAGTTTACAGTCATGGCATTTGGGCTGACAAGTGCTCCTGGTACATTCCAGTGTGCCATGAATACTACTCTGGCCCCAGGCTTGCGCAAGTTTGCAATCGTCTTCTTCGACGTTATTTTGATCTACAGCAGAACTTATGAAGAGCATATCATCCACCTGGAGCAAGTTTTGTCGTCGTTGGCCAAGGATCAGTGGCGCCTGAAGCTATCCAAGTGCACGTTTGCTAAACGGGAGATTGCTTATCTCGGCCACATTCTCAGTGACAAAGGCCTCTCGACAGATCCATCCAAGATTCAGGCCATCTCTGACTGGCCAGTGCCTAAAGATGTTCGAGCTTTGCGGGGATTCCTAGGCCTTGCAGGTTATTATCGCAAGTTTATCCATCATTTTGGGTTAATTGCTAAGCCTTTGACAGATCTGTTGTGCAAGGATTCCATCTTCGTTTGGTCTTCTATTCAGTCAGAAGCATTTCAGGCTCTCAAGACTGCCCTATGCTCTGCTCCAGTCCTAGGCATTCCTGGTTTCTCTAAACCCTTCCATCTAGAGACTGATGCTTCGGGTTATGGCGGGGGTGCCGTGTTGCTACAGCAGGGTCACCCACTCGCCTTCATCAGCAAGGCTTTGTCACCACGCAACCAAGGCCTATCGACGTACGAAAAGGAGTACTTGGCAATCCTCATGGCCGTTGACCAGTGGCGACACTACCTGCTACACTCGGAATTCTTCCTCCACGCTGATCATCGTAGCCTTATTCATCTCAATGAGCAGCGGTTGCATACACCGTATCAGCAGAAGGTGTTTACCAAGTTGCTTGGGCTTCGCTATAAGATAGTGTATCGTCAGGGTAATGATAATCTGGCGGCTGATGCCTTGTCCGGTCGACCGCACCAGCAGGAGTTGTTTGCTGTGTCCACACCGTCTCATGCATGGTTGCAGGATCTTCATGATTGGTATCCACGTAATGACGAAGCCAAGACATTGTTACAACAGCTTTCACTGAATGATTTTGCGGTTCCCAATTTCTCATTGAAACAGGGCATCATCTTCTACAAGAACAGAATCTGGCTGGGGTCTAATATGCAGGTGCAGTCCACTGTCTTGTCTGCGTTACATAACAGTCCTGTGGGCGGCAATTCAGGCGCACCCGCTACTTATCAGAAGTTGAAGCCCTTGTTTTACTGGCCAGGCATGCGTGCTGCTGTCCTCCAGTTTGTGCAGAATTGCCAGGTTTGTGCACAGGCCAAACCAGATCGCGCCGGCTACCCAGGACTGCTGCAACCCTTGCCGGTGCCACGCGCTTCTTGGGAGGTAATTTCCATGGATTTTGTTGAAGGCCTTCCCCAATCTGGTTCTGCTAACGCAATTCTGGTGGTTGTCGATAAGTTTTCAAAATTTGCACACTTCATTCCCTTGCGAGACCCCTTCACAGCCGCCACAGTTGCCAAAGAGTTTATGTCGCAAGTCTACAAGCTTCATGGGCTTCCAGTTGCTATCATTTCTGATCGGGATCGGGTTTTCACTAGCCGTTTCTGGCAGTTGCTCTTTGAATTGGCTAAAACAGAGTTGCGCATGAGCACAGCATACCACCCACAGAGCGATGGGCAAACTGAACGGGTCAATCAGTGTCTCGAGACGTTCTTACGCTGTTTCGCACAAGCATGCCCCTGGCGCTGGTCAGATTGGCTTCCTTTGGCTGAGTATTGGTATAACACAAGCTTCCACTCTGCATTGGGCCGAACTCCGTTCGAGGTGCTGTATGTTTGCAAGCCACGACATTTGGGCATTGACATTGACTCCGCCAGCATCTGCTTCGCGCTCAGGATAGGATGAAGCGCTAGGCGGATAAGCGACGTGTCGAGCGGGAGTTTGCAGAAGGTGATCTGGTCTATCTCAAACTCCAGCCGTACATTCAGTCTTCGGTCGCTCGCCGTTCTTGCAACAAGCTGTCGTTCAAGTTCTTTGGTCCCTTCCGCGTTCTCCAACGTGTTGGGAAAGTGGCATACAAGCTCCAATTGCAGCGGGTGCTGCTGTACACCCTGTCTTCCATGTTTCACAATTGAAGCGTTCTTCCGGCTCCCAACTGGTGAGTACTGAATTTCCTTCCGAGCTGGTTCGTTTCCAGGTGCCTTTGAAGATTCTGCAGCGTCGGTGGACGTCCGGTGACAATCCTGTTGAGCAAGTCCTGGTGGAATGGTCCCATATGCCGTCATCTCTGGCTACCTGTGAGTCCTTGGAGGAGCTTCGACATCGCTTTCCCAGGTCTCCGGCTTGGGGACAAGCCAGCTTTCAAGAGCAGGGAGTGTCAGCCACGTCACACCGGAGGCCCAAGATCAAGAGCATGAAGAAGATGGAGAACAGGCCTCGCCGCGGTCCAGGCACGCTGCTCGGCCCAATCCCAAGATTACCGGCCCACAGTGGATTCAGTAGCTATATGTACTAGGTGGAAGAGAGAGAGAGAAGGCATCGATGAACTGTAACTCAATTCCCGTTTCGCTTGCTTGAACTCTCCTTCCTCCTCCTGCCGCTTGCTATCGCCGCGGTGATCTTCTGCTTGTAACCAAACATTACCCTAGTTCTCCGAATTTACCAGACAATTGCTAGCGAGCTGTTACCACGCCGCTCACTCTCCCCAGTCCGCCGGGGAAGGACCTGGGATGCGGATCGGGAGCTGCGCGCCCCGCGGGTGAGCTCTAACCGTCTTCTAGACTTGTGCAGGGGAGCAGACGAGCTAGTGCCCCAGTGCGCTCTCGCATATGGTAGAGAGGACCCAATGGCCCAGGAGTCACAACTCGCCATGACCCCAGAGCCAAAGGTGGTATCCGGGCCTCCGGCTCAGATGGAAGAGCCCACAGACAACCTGTCCGACTTGGTCCACAGGATGGGCATCGCGGCGTGAGTTCTGCATCTGATGTTGACGAATCGGATGGCCAGCAGGAGGATGATACTGATGGCATAGACAAGCTGGACTCCTTCTGCAACAGTATTTTCAAGCGCATCCCGGATCCCATCCTCCCTAGACCTGCACCACCACCTCGGCGGACAAGACAGCCTTCTGCCAGGGGCAAGCAGAAGATGGCAGCTCCCATCAGGTCCAGCATGCACCTGGCGGCCAAGCCATCTTCTATTCTGGTTGCCCAACGCGCCCAACAGAAGCTTATGAAGGAGCTTGACTTGCGGAAGTTGGTTCTACCGCCGTGCGGATGTGCGCACTGTGGGCATATCCGTTGGATGTGTGTTGAGATTCGTGCAATTGATCGTTCGTTTAGTTAGCTCTGGAGGCAACATGTTAGTTTATCCGGAATCGTTTCTTCATTACGGGGCTGTTGTGGTGGTCCGTTACGGTGAGCATTTATTTCGGGCTGGAGGTCTGGTCGACGCCTGCAGTAGATCTACTGTTTCACATTAGCTATGACTTGGCCGAACGGTACTCTACCTAGGGTCTGGAGACTGCTGCCGTTGTTTTGTGTTTGGCTTCGTGGTGGAGAGCAGCATTTAGTGAGTCGTTGGCAGCTGGGTCAGAAAAATCAACTGCAGGATCTGGTAGGTTTTGGTTCTTGAGATCTATTGCTTCTAGTTTCATCTGTCCATGGCGTCGAAGGTTGTGGATGAGTGCGGGGTGGCTGCTGGTGGAGGGGGACAGGATGCCTACCGGGGGAATGGTTGCGGCGGATGGGTGGCGGGACTTCGAATCGTTCTATGCGAACGAGGTATTGATTCTTCCGATTTTGGCGGATATAATTCGATCTATACTCTTGTATATGTTTTAATTTTATCTCGTGGGGTTATTCGAGTTGGTTTTTTTCTGGATGTTTGTGAGGCGACTTTGTTTTTCTCGGAGATTTGACTGTATCAATTATGTGATTGTATAAAATCTCGGTGCCATGTATTGGTGTTGTTTATTTTGTGTTGGTATAATTTTGGTAAGTGGGTTGGTATAATTTTGGTATGTTCAAATGCAGTCGGTGTGAGGGATGGATGGTGGGTTGAATGAAAATTGACGGGGTGTCTGGTTGGTTTGTAGAAATTGTTGGTGTGAAAGGTTCATTTGTTTTTCGCAGGCGGTCAAGGAATTTTGGGCTGACAGTGGGCAGTATGAGTGCGGGTCGTTTGCGTCCAGGTGCCCATTAAAAATTGTGCATGAAGTTGTCTCGAAGCTTGATGGTCATAGAAAGGAGTTGGTGAAGTCGATTGGTTTTGGTGGGATGTTGGATTTTCCTTGTATCAGGCAGATAAACAGGAGGTTTGCATTGTGGCTTATGAGTTGTGTCGATGAGTCATCTCGTGTTCTTGTAGTTGGTGATGATATCAGGATGAAGTTCTGCAGTGTTGATGTGGCAAATGTTTTTGGAATACCCTGTGCATGAGGATTATGGATAGTCGTTCCCGTAATCGTGGTTGCAAGGGTTTGAAGGAAAAAGTATTGCAGGAGTACCTTGGCTGTTCCTTTAAGGAACAGAGGAGTATCAAAGCACTGCAGGAATTGATACTATGCCCGTATGCGCGTGAGATGACAAGGTCAGAGGAGGACAGTTTTAGGGTGGCATTTGTGGTATTTGTCGTGTCTACTGTGTTTTGCCCATCGGCAAAGTTTGATTATGCTTCTATTGATTATTGGGAGGCTATTGAGAACCCAGGGTGCATTGGGCATTTTAACTGGTCTGAATATGTGATAATTAGGCTACTGGAAGCAGTCACAAAGCTGAAGCAGGATGTGAACAGCAGTGTTAAGTTCTCGAATATAACTGGCTGTTCGTTGTTTATACAGGTACGTGTTGTTGTACAGGAAGATATGTGTAATGTGTATTAATAGCGGTTACTGAGTTTGTACTGACCCGGTGTTTGTTAGGTGTTTTATCTTGATAGTATTGACCTTGGTGAGATGTCTATGCCGCACAATTCGTTCCCTAGGATAAGGGAATTTTCACATGAGAGGATGCGTGGTATGATTAGTGTGGACAAGAACTTTTTTAAGTATGTAAATGGTTGTGGTGATGTTGCGGGTATGAAGGTTTGTCTTGTTTCATGATTGCTTGTTCTGATGTTCTATTGTATGGTGGTCGTTGACATTTGCTGATGAAGCTGCTATCCATTTTTGCGATTCGTGATGCGTCCCAGTTCTTGCTGTTATTTCGGCGTCGGGTTCAATGCTAGGAGGTGATGTGTCGAAGAGTGGTTGCTTGCTATCAATTTGGGAGTGTTGCGTGACGATGGCTAGATTTTTAGAGATTCCGATGGAGGTATTGATATATCTGATTTCTGTTTGAGTAGTTTTTTTTTTGTTTTGATATGCCGGGTACAGATGCTATGTCCTTTTTTTTGCAGGCTGCTGGTCCTTTGTTCGTTGCTGCTGCGGATTTCCAGGATTGTGTTGACTCTGGTGTTCATGTTGGCGGTGTTCATGCTATCAAGTACATGAGTGTGCTTCTGTCGATACTGCTGGCTTACAAAAGTGGCTTCAGATATGAGTTTTCAGTCCCGGAGGGTCCGCCGAAATCTGGTTAGTACTGAATGCTTCTTATTGTATATCATGGTTTGATCAGGAATACTTGTTATGTGACAGACGTCACTAAACTGATAATTATGGTTGCGTGTCTCTGGAGCAGGTAGTGGAGAATGTGATAACTGGATATCTTGTGCTGTTTCAAGTGGGCTGAAGCATATGTCTGTACCTATACGTGCGAAGAGGAAGCATTGTGAAATTGTTGGTGGATCAGGTGGTAGTGCTACCTCAAGTGGTTCTGTTGATACATACGATGCTTCATCTTCCAACGGATTTGGTCGGGTGGCGCATGATAGTATGTTTGGTTGCTCTATAGAGAGTTCAATCCGGCATGCATTGGAGTCTTTGGATAACGTGCCGCCTGTACTCAATGTGAATTATCGGTTGATATCAACAATGTCGAAGTTCTATTCTCTGGTTCGTAGGTTGAAGTTGCCTATTGACATGGATTTAAATGTGTGTGATGATGAGGAGCATAGGGGCTATGGAAGTGGTGATGAGTATCTGTGTGTCAGTGTGGAGTGCCCTCCTTCTCCGTGGCAGCTTGGTTATTCATGGTCCCTGAATGATGTGAATACTGGCGATGTGTTCTTGAAGTTGCGGAGGTTGCGTGACGATGCAGGGTAGGCATGTTGGCTTTAAATTATCTTGGTTCGTGTTGAGCGTGTGTTTAATAATTGCAGTTTTTTTCTGTTTGCTGTGTTGTTTTCAGGTTGATTTTAGTGCTCACGGTTCCAAGGCAGATTGCAGTGAGTGCTCGGTCATTTCGGTCTCAGATGTTAGGTGATTCTGAAATGGATGTGGATTTGTTTGATGCCGTTATTAGGACGGTTAAGGAAGAAGATGACCGGCTGTACGAGGCTATGCCAACGGCCAGATGGAGGCACTTTTTCGAGTCAGATTTCATGGTATGTTTGTTTTTGTTTTGCTAATGGCTGTGGTTCTGGTTGGTTTAAGCAGGAGTTTTTATTTTCAGGTCAGAGTGGCAGGTGTAGTTTCAGTTTGGTTGGTTGTGATGCCTGGTTATATATCTCGTTTATGCGGAATCGATAATGTCGGGAATGTTTGATCTATCGGACATGAGGTTGAGGCGTTGCTTATTGCAAAGTGGTTTGAAGTATGATGTTCGCAGATGCAAGCTGGTTAGTTATGTATATTTGAGCATTTTGGGGTACATAGTTTGTGCATGTTTGTACTTGATCTTGTATCTGGAAATTGCAAAAAAAAATTTTGTAGCTGTTTTTCCCGGCGGTGGTGCAGTACCGATGGGTGTGCTATGTGTGGTGTCTTGAGAGCAATATGATACATGTGTTTGACCCTAGATATGCTACTTCGCTGCACGGAAATATGATGGAGTTGCATGAACGGAGTTGTTTTCTTCTGAAGATGGCGATGTATATTGTTGCACGCAAGGTGTACAAGGGGTGGCACTTTCAGTGGACTGCAGCGGAGTCTCGGATCGTGCCATGGCTTGACATGTCTGTTACAGTGTAAGTTGAAGTTGTACATGGCTGGATCAGCGCAATGTCGACGTAACTTTAACATGTGTGATTAATACTGTCAGGTGTTCTGTTAATTGACGTCGCTGTGATGTTTCTCAATAATTGGTCGCTTATTGCCATTTTCAATTTGTTTATGTAGAGGCAACCGGACTGGTGTGTTGTGTGCGTTTTTTTGCCGGTGCTTCGATGGTTCTAATGTGGCTATGAATCCGAAAGTGGTGAGTTTTTTTATTTATTTTAGAATATTGTAAGGTGGTTTTGTTGTTGCTGCAGTTGTGGGTATGTTTATGCTGAAGCAAAAAGGTTCTGGTGCTTGTAGGTGGATGTCGATGGTATTGCAGCAAAGTTGGCTTGTGATGTGGTTCGTTTGAAAGGGAATTCTGGCTGTGGCGAGGCTTGTTTTGGTTGAAGGAATGGACATGTAATGGCAGACTGTGTTTTTTGATGGTGTGTTGTAGAATTTTTGGAATAGGTTGATACGTGGAAAGTAGATGGAAATTTTATGCGTAGTTATGCCGGTTATATGTTGCTACGTGGATATTTGGAATACCGGTAAGGAAGTAGTTGTGCCGATGGTATACTTGTATCTGTTGTTGTCGCTGTAGAGTATGAAGGAAAAATAGAGATTATTTGTCGCCGTGAATAACAATTGGCAATGCATCATGTTCACTGTTGGTGAATATGGTGTCCCTATTGCAGTAGGCATGATGATTGGTGCTGTTGATGTTTTGGAATATGTTACATATGAGTAAGATTTCGTTGACAGATGCTGAGGAATTTTGATGTTATATTCGAAAATGTGTGCATGAAATCTGCTCAATTCTCATCAGCCAATTTGAAGTGGTCGTAGTCGGTGGTGTTGTATACGCTGCCTTCATCCAACATTGCTTGTAGTGTTGCCCTGCAGGTATAGTAATGTAAGAATTACATGGTGACTGGATATGGGTCTGATTGTGGTTGTAATTTTATTCAACAATCTGTAATTTTCTTATTATTAGTGTTGACAGAGTGATACGTACCTGTTGGGTATTTTAAACGCACACAGAATAATCCGCAAGCGCACGGATACCGATGTAGCTTTCACCCGGGAGTATTCCAAGGTATCGATTTTCCACGGGGAACGTGAAGTGTACTAATTAAGGTTCAAGGTCTCCCAAAGATAACTATATGTTTTTGTGGGGAGAGAAAGTGTTTTCCTATGAGTTCTCTAGATTGATCTAGAAATCAAGGTTACTTCAAGATTACTTATTTCGGGACATCAGAACACTAACCACAGAAAGGGATGAGATGGGGGCTAGGAAGCTCTGACTACGGTCCTACAGACACCAATCCGAACGAGGTGGAATACGTCGGCCGTTAGGGCTGTCACTACCCTAGGGCTCCCACAACAATCCGCGGGAATTGGGTGCAATTCCGTGTAATTGCCGGACTAGGCACCACGCCTAACCTATTAATTACTACTCTAGCGTTGCAAAGACTAGAGCACTTGATGCAAGCGGGAATCCAATAAATAACTTGAAAGTAAATGCTTTGAAAGTAAATAAAGAACTCGGGAATTAAGAATTGATGAACCGGAGAGTAGCTAGAAGACGAACTAGATCTTTGCAAAGTACAATGTTGAGGAAGATCCGACAGACCCGGCTCCTCCTCGCTCTCTCCTCTTATCTCTCTCTATTTTCTAGATACAACTAGACGAACTAGAACTAGAACTAGATGAACTAGAGCTAGATCTAGATGAACTAGAGGGACCCTCTTCTACTTGGATGGAGGATGAAACCCTAGTTTTTGATCTGTAGAAGAATAATGATGGAAAACTAGAGGGGGGGCGCCCTCCTTATATAGCCCTGGGTGGAGTCGCCACGTCATCGATCCGCGTGAAGCGCCATGTCATCGATCCGCGTCACATTTACTCTTCACCATTGGATCAAACCGACCTATATGGGCAGTGGAGATCATCAGCATAATCTTGGAATATTCCCTGGTCGATCCCCGCAGAAAACCGGCCAAGAACCGGCCTCTAAGGGCCTGAACCGGAGCCGAACCGGCCTAAAACTGGGCTGTCAGCGTTTCTGGAGAAGTCTGGAAGGTTCCGGGCAGCTGAACCGCTGGTTCGGCCGGTCCAGCCGGCCAAAACCCGCCTGAACCGCGCTGGGCCGCCCAACCGCCTTCCTCCGCCTGTGAACTCGCGCCACGTGGCCCCCTGACCCGGCCGAGCGAGCCGCGCCGTCCCGCGGTCCCGCGCCAATGCGCGCACGCCCGCGCGTGGAGGGGGGACACCGCCGCCACGTGTCGCCGCGTGAGTGGCCGCGCCCGCGCGTGCCGCGCGAGGGGGGCACCGCCTGCGCACGTGGGGCCCGCTGTCAGCCTGTGTCGCCGACATTCGCTGCGCGTGGGTCCCATCTGTCAGCTGGTGTCGTGTTGCTTTTTATCATTTCATGTGATGTCTTCTTTGCTTCATATCTTTTCATTCCGAACCCCAAATATAGCGAATAATATATCCATTTCGATCAGCGCGACGAGACCTTCGCAATGGTGTACTTCATTTCATCATTTGAGATACTTTTATTTGATGACTTTGTCCATTTTAGCTCATTCCCTGTATAACTCCTGCAAAACACAGATGCACCAAAACTCGTGGAATTTGTTAGCTCAAACCTCTAGACCTATGCTGGTGATCAACTTTTTGCAGTTATATAAGTTATGTTGACGGTAAAAAATTGACGTTAACTACCGTCAACAAACTCCCCCAAGCGAAACCTTTGCTCGTCCCTGAGCAAAGCTAAACTCAGCCAAGGATCAGGAGTTGCTACAATGCTTTCACGCCTCAAAAGTACACATGCGTTCAAACAGGAACTCTCTTCCGGATTAGAGTAAACTATTCTGACTTCAAACTTACCCATATTACCTTCCACCATGGGGCTTGTAACCGTCACTTGGGTCTTGAGTAGTTGAAAGATAGAACGGTCAAGTCAAGCGCCATGTTTCTCGATCTTTGATCAACTATTATTCTGGAGTTTTTTTGCAAAGTTTTGAAACAAAACTCAGAGTTCCTTGTATGAACCTTTCAGGTCTCTCAATTGTGGTATTTTTGGACCCTCTCCAAGGCATGAATAGTGTATGCCTTCTCTCTTCTCTCAAGATATGTGGTATTTTTGGCATAAGGCAGAGTAACATTGTGCCTTCACTCTCTCACCCTACCTCTAATCAGCTTATGTGGAGCTATAGGTGGGGAGACACTCAAACTCACTTGCATATATTGCATAGTTAAGACATGGATCCAAAGGAACTAAAATAATAATAAAGTCATATGTGCATGTGAATGAGGGAATGGGATGAATGATAGCACGATGATGGTAAGGAAATGATTATGAGGGGTGATCACTTGGTGAACATCTATTTCTACACTTGCTCCTTTGGGAAAAACATGACTCCCTTTATTCGTAAACTTTGAAACTTCTTGAAAGGAAGGACTTGGCTACTCTTTCTCTTCTCTTTTTTCTTTTTCTTTTTTTCTCTTTTTTTTTCTTCTCTTTTTTTTCTCTCTTTTTTTTTGAGCAACCAATCCTCTGAAAACAAAAGTTAGCGATGGGGAGTGTATAACTTGAAATGATAGTGACTGGAGCTTTTATGTAGGAAAAATAGGATGGCGATGAATATTTCTAGATGTTCACTCCCAGGATAGGAGTAACTTTCCTGGATGAAGTGAAATGAATGGCGTATGTATATGTGGATGGATGAATCAATGGATGGATGGATGCGTACTCCCAGGATAGGAGCAGCATAGGTGCGTATCTCCAGGGTAGAGACGGCATATTATGTGGGGAAGTGCGTACTCCCAGGGTAGGAGCAGCATAATATGTGGTGGATGTGCATCTATATGTGGGTGGTACCTCTAGGGACAGAAGTAACACAAAATGAATGTAACATTTATAAAATGGGTGCATGCTTCTGAGGACAGAAGTAGCATAGATCAATGGATGGAGAGCACATAGTATTGACTTTAACTGCATGACTGATTCCTTATGGGTCCACAAAGATAACCACACTCAATGCCTATAAAGACTACACTCAAGCCTACAATATGATCTATATAAATAGATGGGTGTTCCTAATCTAGTAAGCATGAATATATGGCTGTGGTAGGAATTTGATCTCTCATCATAAAGGAACTCATCATGCAAGAATTTAATATTTTCAAATAAATTCTCCAGAACTCTAGTATCTCTAGGAACAAGATGGACAGCAGCTCAAAACTTTCCCATATCATACCCGTCAACTACCTAGACTTAGATCAAGCATTCGCTACCCACAAGTTTCAGGTTCAGAGCAAATCTTAGATCAAAACAGTGTGTCCAAAACTTGGGAGAGTTCTAGGTTGAAAACAGGCACTTGAAAGGAATTACGGCAGAGCAACTATTCATCATCTCCAAAGAGTTTATTCTAGGGATTTATTTTAGCAGGCAAAAACTTGTACACTTTCTTTTTATTTAACAAACTTAGACATTATACAAAACTAAATATAGCAAGCAAATTAAAATAAATAAGATGGGAACAAGAAATACTTAGCTAGATACATG
The DNA here is from genome assembly GCA_018135685.1 of Themeda triandra. Lineage (NCBI taxonomy): Eukaryota > Viridiplantae > Streptophyta > Magnoliopsida > Poales > Poaceae > Themeda > Themeda triandra. The sequence continues at coordinate 143,403 of JAENPR010001022.1, forward strand.
GGGTGCTCTCCCCAAGCTGGATGTTGGCATAGTCATTCACTCTTATGGGTTGATGTAGGTCATACTCTTCTCAATTTCGCATATCCTGCAGAACTCAAATAGACAACAAAACTCGTGGAGCATGTTAAAGGTTAGGTAATCGAGCATTAGTTGTCTAGAGCTTCGGTTGATTGAGTTTTAATGTGGGAATTCTATGAACTCAATAACATCGAGTTCCTCAACCGTGCTGATTTGTGGCTCAAGATACACTTTCAAGCGTTGGCCGTTTACTTTAGAAGTGTTTCCTACATCGTCTTGGATGGTAATGGCCCCGTGGGTTGAAGTGTCGATGACCTTATATGGTCCATCCCACTTACTTCGCAACTTTCCATGTCCAAAGAGCTTAACCCTTGAATTAAATAGTAGAACCTTATCTCCAGGCTTAAACTCCTTGTGCTTGATTCTCTTATCGTGCCACCTTTTGGTTCTCTCTTTATAGATCGTGGAACTATGGTAAGCCTTTTCTCTCCACTCTTCTAGCTCAGATAGTTGCATCAGACGATTCTTGCTAGCTAGGTGGAGATCCATGTTCCATTTCTTGATTGCCCAGTGAGCTTTGAACTCTAATTCCACAGGCAAATGGCATGTTTTTCCATATACAAGTTGATAAGGTGACATGCCTATCGGTGTCTTGTATGCAGTTCGATAAGCCCATAGTGCATCAGGGAGTTTGTCTTTCCATCCTTTACCCATTTCATCTACGGTCTTTTGCAGAATATTCTTAATTTGTTTATTGGATGTTTCTGCTTGACCGCTAGTCTGAGGATGGTATGCCGTAGCGACATTGTGACGAATTCCATGATCCGCTAGATACTTCCGGAAGAGTCTATCGATGAAGTGGGAACCTCCATCGCTTATGACTATCCGGGGTGTACCAAAGCGAGGAAAGATTACTTCATGGAACATTCTCTTGGCATGTTTTGAATCAGCTTTACGATGGGCAATGCTTCTACCCATTTGGACACATAGTCCTGACTACTAAAATGTACTCACAATTTCCGGACATAGGGAATGGTCCCATGAAATCAATGCCCCAAACATCAAAGAGTTCAACTTGGAGATTGTTTGTGAGAGGCATTGCATTTCGTGAGTTGATATTCCCATGTTTTTGACATCGATGGCATCTCGACAAACTCCTTTGTATCTTCATACATCGTTGGCCGAAGAAACCACTTTGCCGAGATCTTGGCATGTGTCCGGAATGCTCCATAGTGTCCTCCATATGGCGAGGAGTGGCATCTATCCATAATTTGAATAGCCTCGACCATAGGGACACATCTCCTCAACACTCCATCGGCGCAGACTCGAAGAAGGTAAGGCTCATCCCAATAGTGAAAACGGCTATCATGTAGCAATTTTCTTTTGTTTGCACCAGGTGGGACATAGCCTTTCACTATAAAGTTCACGATGTCTGCGTACCATGGATCGGAGTCTTGTATTTTGAGCAGGGTGTCATCCCTTAGGTAGTCATTAATGGGAAGCTCATGTGTTTCCTTATACTGAAGCCTAGACAAGTGGTCGGCTACAGAATTTTCTACTCCCTTTCTATCTCGGATTTCTAAGTCAAACTCTTGGAGTAGAAGAATCCATCGAATTAGCCGAGGCTTAGCATCTTTCTTAGTGAGGAGGTACTTAAGAGCAGCATGATCCGTATAGACAATTACCTTTGCCCCCACTAAGTAAGATCTAAACTTGTCTATAGCAAAGACAATGCCCAATAGCTCTTTTTCAGTTGTAGCATAATTGAGCTGTGGTCCAGACAAGGTTTTGCTAGCGTAGGATATGGCATAATGCTTCTTATCCTTAGTTTGGCCTAAAACGGCACCAACTGCAAAGTCGCTAGCATCACACATGATCTCAAAAGGAAACTCCCAATCAGGTGGTTGGATGATTGGAGCTGAGATGAGTGCTTCTTTAAGGATTTGAAAAGATTCATGACACTCATCATCAAAGATGAAAGGTGCATCCTTAGCTAGGAGACTAGTCAAGGGTCTAGCGATTTGAGAGAGATTCTTTATAAATCGCCTATAGAACCCCGCATGTCCCAAGAAGCTATGGATTCCTTTCATGTTTATGGGAGGTGGAAGTTTTTCAATAACTTCAATCTTTGCTCTATCCACTTCTATCCCACGTTCTGACACCTTGTGTCCTAGCACTATTCCTTCCTGAACCATAAAATGGCATTTCTCCCAGTTCAGGACTAAGTGCTTTTCTTCACATCGCTGTAAGACTTTGTCTAGATTCTCTAGACAATGATCAAAGGTTTTGCCATAGATGGTAAAGTCATCCATGAACACTTCCATGATTTTCTCGATCATGTCACAGAAAATAGACATCATGCACCGTTGGAAAGAAGCTGGTCCATTGCACAACCCGAACGACATTCGTCGGTATGCAAAAGTTCCATAGGGGCATGTGAAAGTTGTCTTATTTTGGTCATCTGGGTGGATTGGGATTTGGTGATATCCAGAATAACCATCAAGGAAACAATAGAAAGAGTGATTTGCAAGCCGTTCCAGCATTTCATCAATGAAGGGTAACGGGAAGTGATCTTTCTTTGTAGCCTTGTTGAGTTTTCTATAATCAATGCACATACGCCACCCAGTGACTATTCGTTGAGGGATGAGTTCATTCTTCTCATTCTCAACAACTGTCATTCCTCCTTTCTTTGGCACTACTTGGACAGGACTAACCCACTCGCTATGTGGCACGGGATAAATAATCCCAGCATGTAGGAGTTTAAGGACCTCTTTCTTAACAACCTCTCGCATAGCATTGTTAAGTCTACGCTGTGGCTCCCTTGAGGGTGTACAATTGGGATCCGTAGGGATACGATGCATGCAAAGAGCGGGACTAATGCCCCTGAGGTCTTCGAGTGAGTAGCCAAAAGCTGATCTATGTCTTTCAAGAACAGTGACAAGTTGTTGTGCCTCATAATAAGAAAGCTTGTCACTGATGATTACTGGAGTGTTTGGGTTGTTGTGAAGAAAGACATATTTAAGGCCAGGAGGAAGAGGTTTTAGCTCTATCGTAGGAGGTGGAGGTTGTTCATTTATGTCTAGCTCAATGGGCGCTGACTCATCTTTTTCCTGAACAAAGTGTTCTACATCGAAGAATGGTTGAGTCATCTCCTCTTGAGACACCATTAAGACCTCCTCAATAGGGTCGGGTTCAGGTTTGGGTTCCACTATCGTGTTAACTGATTGATCAAGAGGAACAACAATAGTGGAGTTCCCAACCTTGAAGTCTAAATGACCTCGTAATGGTTGTTCCTGTAGTAGTCTCATGATTGGTCTACCAATCAAGAGAGGAATCTCTGGAATGTCAAAGATGTGAAAATCTAGACATATCCCAGAGTTCTTGATTCTAATAGGAACGGTCCTCAATACCCCATGACTTTCTAAAATAAATCCTGATGGATCTTGTAGAAGTTTTTGAGATGGGGTTAAGGATGTGGCAGGATAAAGAGTTCTAGCTAACTCTTTTGAAATAATATTTATCCCGACAGAAGGATTGTAGTGGACTCTTCTAGCGGACCCTCTAACTTGGCACAGAAGAATGGTGGATGGAAAAGTGATTCGAGCTACCTCAGGAGATAACTCTGCTTCTCTTAGCCATTCATAACTCATGATAGCCGAAAGGCTTTGAATATGTTCTATGGCCATCAATTCTTTCTGCTGATTAGATGGAGTGGTCTTTGCTCGAGGTCTCACTTGGATTGGAAAATTCGAGGCATTTCCATAATCTTCAAAGAGATCTTCCTCGAATTCAAAGGGAAGCTCTAAAGGAGATGGTTCATCATCCTCTAGTTGAGCTTGCTTTCCCTTAATGGGAGGTTTCTCAACAACCACATCATTAGAAGAGGCAATTGGAATTGCTAATTCGGTTGTGATTTCCTCCTCTTTTGGTTCGGGGCTAGGCTCGACTTCTTTTTCTTCTTCAGGAAACTCATCAAAAATACCAGTGTAAGGGGTGTTTTCAAGTATCCTCTCTAGAATGTCTTTCCCTTCACTAACGAGTTTATGCGAGAATGAACCTCCTGAAGCAAGGTCGAGATGTAGAGCGGCTTCCTTGTTAAGACCACGATAAAAGTGATAGTGCAAGACATGGTCGCAAGGCAAGGTTTGGACCGAATTGGTGAGGCTTGAGAATCTAGCCCAAGCTGCTCCTAATGTCTCCTTCTCTTTCGTTGGAATTTAAGAACTTCTATTCTAAGGTCAAGCAACTTTATAAAGGGGAAGAAAGCAAGAGAAAACTTTTCTCGAAGTTCCTCCCGCTTTCCATTTACGCCTCTTACGAATGAGCATGCCATTTTTTCGCTCTTCCCGAAAGCGAGAATGGAAACAATTTCCATTTAAGAGTCTCTTGTGTCATGCCAGCAATAGTCCGACAAGAACACAATTGCTCAAATTCCCTAAGGTGGGTGTATGGATCTTCGTCTACTAACCCAGAGAAGGATAACTCCCGAAACATGTCTATGAAAGCAGGGCGAAACTCATAGGCATCTGTAAGAATGGGGTGTGATGATGGTGGAGGCTCCAACAAGTCGCCCTTTGGAGCAAAGAATTTATAGATAGGAGTGAAATCCATGTGGTAGATGTTTGTGGTGAGGTGAGAAAGGTGGTAAAAGGAAAGTAAAAAGGATACACGGATGACTTGGTTCAAAACTAGCACAGCTACCGTTCCCCGGCAACGGCGCCAGAAAGCTTGTTGGGTATTTTAAACGCACACAGAATAATCCGCAAGCGCACGGATACCGATGTAGCTTTCACCCGGGAGTATTCCAAGGTATCGATTTTCCACGGGAACGTGAAGTGTACTAATTAAGGTTCAAGGTCGCCCAAAGATAACTATATGTTTTTGTGGGGAGAGAAAGTGTTTTCCTATGAGTTCTCTAGATTGATCTAGAAATCAAGGTTACTTCAAGATTACTTATTTCGGGACATCAGAACACTAACCACAGAAAGGGATGAGATGGGGGCTAGGAAGCTCTGACTACGGTCCTACAGACACCAATCCGAACGAGGTGGAATACGTCGGCCGTTAGGGCTGTCACTACCCTAGGGCTACCACAACAATCCGCAGAATTGGGTGCAATTCCAGGTAATTGCCAGACTAGGCACCACGCCTGACCTATTAATTACTACTCTAGCATTGCAAAGACTAGAGCACTTGATGCAAGTGGGAATCCAATAAATAACTTGAAAGTAAATGCTGAAAGTAAATAAAGAACTCAGAATTAAGAATTGATGAACCCGGGAGAGTAGCTGGAAGACGAACTAGATGCTGCAAAAGTACAATGTTGAGGAAGATCCGACAGACCCGGCTCCTCCTCGCTCTCTCCTCTTATCTCTCTCTATTTTCTAGATACAACTAGACGAACTAGAAATAGAACTAGATGAACTAGAGCTAGATCTAGATGAACTAGAGGGACCCTCTTCTACTTGGATGGAGGATGAAACCCTAGTTTTTGATCTGTAGAAGAATAATGATGGAAAACTAGAGGGGGGCGCCCTCCTTATATAGCCCTGGGTGGAGTCGCCACGTCATCGATTCGCGTGAAGCGCCATGTCATCGATCCGCGTCACATTTACTCTTCACCATTGGATCAAACCGACCTATATGGGCGGTGGAGATCATCAGCATAATCTTGGAATATTCCCGGTCGATCCCCGCAGAAAACCGGCCAAGAACCGGCCTCTAAGGGCTCGAACCGGAGCCGAACCGGCCTAAAACCGGGGCCGTCGGCGTTTCGGAGAAGTCGGAAGGTTCCGGCAGCTGAACCGCTGGTTCGGCGGTCCAGCCCGGCCAAAACCCGCTCGAACCGCGCCGGGGCCGCCCAACCGCCTTCCTCCGCCCGTGAACTCGTGCCACGTGGCCCCCTGACCCGGCCGAGCGAGCCGCGCCGTCCCGCGGTTCCGCGCCAATGCGCGCACGCCCGCGCGTGGAGGGGGGACACCGCCGCCACGTGTCGCCGCGCGAGTGGCCGCGCCCTGTGCGTGCCGGCGCCAGGGGGGCACCGCCTGCGCACGTGGGGGGGGCCGTGTCGCCCCCGTGTCACCGACATTCGCTGCGCGTGGGTCCCATCTGTCAGCTGGTGCCGTGTTGCTTTTTATCATTTCATGTGATATCTTCTTTGCTTCATATCTTTTCATTCCGAACCCCAAATATAGCGAATAATATATCCATTTCGATCAGCGCGACGAGACCTTCGCAATGGTGTACTTCATTTCATCATTTGAGATACTTTTATTTGATGACTTTGTCCATTTTAGCTCATTCCCTGTATAACTCCTGCAAAACACAGATGCACCAAAACTCGTGGAATTTGTTAGCTCAAACCTCTAGACCTATGCTGGTGATCAACTTTTTGCAGTTATATAAGTTATGTTGACGGTAAAAAATTGACGTTAACTACCGTCAACAGTACCATGCCTCCTTGCTGTCCATGTGCAATTGTTGCATTATGTAGTTGCTGTTAGCTCCCCTGTTGTCTTGCCTAGGTTTGATTTATTATATTGTTTTAATATGATGGTGGATGAATAGTATTTATTTGTACATACATTGGGCAATGAGTACCTGATGTTATTTGAAGCGAGGTGTGCAACAATTGCTTCCTTGTCGAACTCCATTTGCAATGAGGTCTTCATCTCTCGTTCAGCGGTTGCTTCCGCATTTTTCCAACGGTTGATGTCTTTATTCTGTAGCGCTTCGACGACACAATCTTCATGTATAGCGGAGAGCATGTGCATCGTAACTTCGTTGTGGTTGGTGACTTTCCTACATAGGTGTGAGATGTTTTTGTTGATAGTCTGTCTCGAATGTAATAAGTTGGGCTGTAGTATGTTTCGATTGTGCCTGGTGTTGTGTGAACTTACATTGTTGCGAGGGTGTGTAAGAGCAAGTGTCCATTATAGATTGAAATGTTTGCAACGATGGTGTAGTAAGCGTGTAGCCTGTCATCAATTGAATGAGCTTGTTTAGCTTAGATGTTAGATGTATGCCTTGTTATGTGGGGTGGATGTGTATGGGTAAACTTACACGGCTCCTGTTAAGCTTGTATGTCCCGAGGGTGTTTGTGGCCTATGTTTTTTGAAAGAAGAAAACATCGAATCGGTTACTTCTATAGATGTTTGCATGGAGTTGTGCAATTGAATATATAGTGATCTTATCAACATGTATTCATTTGTTTGTAATGGTTATTCTTGTCAAAGATTGGTTAGTTGGTATGCTTACCAGATGCGTGCATCGATGGTCCCCGTGCCATCGTCAACAATGAAGTCGGTATGTGTCTCATTTTGGTCAATATGGATTAGTCTTCCGCAAATTCGGATCTTGAATTTATCATTAGTGTAAGGACCCAAAAAAAAGTTTGGATTAGTCGTGGTGTGAAAAAAATTGCAAATAGATATGGGTTTTTGTGAAGATGTAGTATTTACCGTGTGCAGCTGGCTGTTGTTTAGAACCAAGCGGCCTTGGTGCCTTCTTTGCGTTGCTGAGGACCTGAGTTGTCTGATGGTTAGCGACCTCATGTTAGGCTCTGTTCGCGTGACCGGTGGGTGGCAGAATTGGGCGGCGTATTGCTTCACGGCCGTCGCCGGCGCTGAGGTGAGGTGGCGCCGTGTGTCTTGCTCCCGAGCCATCAGGAACAGGTTAGTGGTGCTTGATGTGGTTTGGAGCCGGCGGATCTGAGCGCGGATCTGGAGTAGTCCAGCCCGGCGGCGGTTATGTTGGTGGTGCGGGGTGTGTGTGGTTGTGATATGGGGCTGGTAGGGTGGTGATTTCGTCTGGGTTGGTGTTGCTGGATGTGGGGGAGGATTGAGCGGCTTTGTGTAGGGGGTTGTAAATGGGGGATCCTGATTTGAATCTGGTGGCCGGGCTGTCTAGAATTCTCTTGAGCGGGAAGGTAACGCAGTTCTGGTTACCGGCGATCGCCTCTGTCTCGTGAGCTTTCATGGATCTGTGGTGCAAGGGACAAATGCTTACTCTCAGGTTTCTAGCAGTTCGTAGTTGGAGAATCTTTTTAGGGATTGAATTTGTCACCATGTCTTTTGGTTGTCAATTTGACGTTGCAATTCAATTTGATTTATTGCGGTGTGTTATGCTGTTGTTTCGTGCTATGTATTGATAGGATGGGGGACTGTGGGCATGGTAGGAAAGTAGATGGCAGCTTTGGTGATGGCGGCTTTGGTATAGGCTCAGTTTGTCACGCAATAATCATGGAAGACAATGAGTTCGTGTGGAGTGTATGATTGTTTGCTTGATACATAAATCATGTAAGGGAATCTAGATATATTAATAATGGCGACATTGTTATAGCCTCAGTTCATTAGGCAACAGCGACGGAGGACAATCAGTCAGAGTGGACTGTCTGATTGTTTGAGGCGGTAGCGACAAAATATATGCAGTCAGAGTTTACATATGCTGCGACTTTATTCTTCCATAATTTTAGCTGGATAGAGTGTACATTTGCTGGAGTTCCAGTAGACAGAGGTCATAGCTGTTTTCATCCGGATTCTTCTGCTTCAGCTTGGTTGTTTGTTTATTGGTACCTGCAAGGATGGAACGTTTTGATAGGAAGTCAGTTGTGACTGCCAATTAAAAATGTAGGTGTGAGGATTGAACGGCAGATATGTGAGTCATAGAGGAGTGAGTTGGTGTGGTGTACCGTGTGCGTTTGTTTGCCATGGTACTGCTCGCTGAGGCATCGAAGATTGGGTCGGATGAAAGGCGTGTCATACTTTGCGGTCCTGAGGCATCAAAGATTGGTCCCGATGAAATGTGTGTCAGCTTGCTTGAGTGTTGGCGGTTGCTGTTGGATGTATCAAAGATGGGCCCTGGAGTGCGTGGTGACGATGCATTTGCCTGGCCGGCGTCTGTTGGGATCCATGCTGTTGGTGGGCTTGAGAAGTTGGTTGATACCCATCTTTTTTTAGCCGGTAGTGTGCTCTGTGCGGTATCTGCAGGTTAGGATGTTGCAATGAGGTAATTATTACTTCAAGTGAATGACACGAATGACTATGGAGTTTTGTTATGAGTTGAGTGTCTTACCTAATGGTGTAGGACGCTCGAGTTGTTCAAAAGCTGTAGGAATGTTGTTAAGTTCAGTGTTAGATATGGCAAGTTTAAGTAGTTCCCCTGCTGCATGTAGTTCTGGTTCGAGACGTCTTCCTTGTGTTGTGCTAGTCTGTAAGCCCTTGTTTGGATATGTTGGTCGCTGATTACTGTGGATCCACAATTGTGGCAGAATTGGTTGTGAAATGATTTTGCATGATTTATAATAATAACACTAGGTTGATGAGCTTACCTCTGCGGGGCTGCTTGTTTGGTTCATAGTTTGCCGCCGATAGTCCGTTGTCTGGGATATCGATTGGCATGTCTGTTTCAATATTACAGTTAGTTTTATGCGGCGGAACCAATCTTGACATTGTAATCGAAGGTATTGAGGTGTTGTGGATGAACCTGGTGTTCTGTTCAACTGACAAATCTGCTTTATGTAGGAGTGGTCCATGGTCATGTTTAGTCTGGTGCTGTTGGGTTCTGCTCGTTGGACTGCCTCGGTAGCATCTTGTTGAATTTGATGTGTTCCTGAAATGGGCAGCAGAAGTATAAATAGAGTGGTCGGCTGAAATGGGCAGCATCAGTACAAATAGAGTGGTTGACTGAGTTGATATGTGCCATGATAATCGTGAATGGTGTTGAGAGTGTTGCATTTTCAATGTGATGTGATTGAGTTCAGGATTCATCTGTAGTTTGATGTTTTGTTGTGTGTTCTTAATTTGGTTGATGGTTTGGAAGTGTTATGTTGTTTGTAGCATTAGGCTGGTCTATAGTTGGAATGAGTTAAGAAAAATCAGTGTAACTAATATAAAATTATGGGAAAAAACAGAGAGCTTAATTACGTGGGTTTGTTGCAAAGCAAATTTATGGGAGGTCCTTCTACATGACCAGTTGTTGTAGTTTGGCATTAGATGAATAGATATTGTTGCCATCGAGGGGATGGTGGATCTTGAGTCGGTTTTGAGATGCAGTGTGTGGGTAGGTTTTTGGGTATGTTTTGATATCAGAAATATGCACTATGTGGCTAGGGTACCTTGTTCGAAGAACTGTTCTGGATGGGCGCTTATCTCTTGATTGTACTGTTGGTTGAGAGTCTTGCACATGTACAGGGCAAATGCGCTGTAATCGCGTTTGCGCTGGCTGAGGATGTTTGGTCTTGGTGGTCCCGATGTTTTGTGGCCTGTGGATGTATAACAAAAATTGATTAGTAATCTGACCATCTCACCTCCAATCCTGAATATTTGTGCTAATATTGTTGCCTCATAGTTTGTGACCTTGCAGATTGAATTGATGCAGGGGTGGAGCCGTGGCTAGTGGCTGAACAAGTTGAGGATTGATGTTGGTCGGCGGTGCAGCTGTTCGGTCTGCATTGGGATGGTGTAAGTATGAATTCGTTATTTGAGTCTGCATGATTGCATGGAGAAGATAGGAAACTTAATTATGAAATGACGTAACATGTATGTGAGCCGCAAACAGTGAAGTTTATTTGTTGAGTATATGTTGTAATGAAGCTATGTGCGCAGGGAGTTAACTCGCTGACAGTGGTATAGATTGAATTTATGGTTAAGGTTATTTGAATGCAGAATCTGTGTACTACTATAGATGTCTCATGGATGATTTGGCACCTTGCATATTGATTTGATGGAGGGGTGCAGGGGTGGCAACTGGGCGTAGCACTGGATGATTTGGTTTTGTTGTCGGTCCAATTTGTTCTCGCATTGAAACAGAGTAAGTATGAATTTGTAATTTGATTTTGTACGATGTTACAGAGAAGATTCTAAAATTGTAACACACAACGTTGTAATGAAATTTTGTTTGTAGTCAGTTGAACTGATGACCATATTATAGAATGAATTTATCGGTATGCTCTAGTTTTTTAGTATTGGAGAAGGTGGTTTTGTACCCATGTGATATTGACCGGCTAGGCAGTTCTGGTGGGCCAGATCCTTGATGTAGTCAGCATAGCTGGTAATTTGACCTGAGGCGTTGCGTCATATGAAATGATGTTGTCACAATGTAGATGTAATATGTGATTATTATGTTTTTTGGCCAAGGAATTTACCTGTTGTGCCCTGCAGCAGGTGGTTCGTGGTCGTGCCCGTGGTGTATTGAGTCATTGGACCTGGAATACATGTAGAATTGAGTGATTTGTTTACCATCAGGTATGAAGCTGGTGTTAATGTATTTTACCTTGAGCTAATGGGAAGAGGGGATTTGTAGATGTGCCCTCCAAGCTCTGCACGACTGATGCTGAAGTATGGGAAGATGTCAGTTATGGTTTGTAATTGATAATGTAGAGCCAGTAGGATGTTTTGCTCATTTAAACACTGTTGGAAGTGAGATGGTCATTTAAACACCTGATTCATTGGTTGGTTGGCAGGTGGCGAAGGCGTCCAAGGAGGCAGCCCAGCGGAGTGCAATTGCCTTAAGTTCGCTGATTACTGCCATCTGAAGCCAGTGTTTGGTGCGTTTAGCCTTCCTCACAATTGGATGGCTTCCAGTTGCAATGTTGGAGAGCTGGTGTCAATAGAAGAACAAGTGAGTACAGAGCATTTGTTTTAGTTTGCTACGCAATGTTTTTGTGCCTGTAGTAATGGAAATCACCATGGATGCTGTCGGATGCTGTGTAGAGTGCATCAGTGCTGTTTTGATGGCAGTATCCAACTCTTGGAATCTTGGGTATGCAATTTCTAGGATCATCGATTTTCAGCTCTGTCATCTTCTTAGTCTGCTACAAATTTGTTTAATCTATAGTTTGCAGATAAAGATTTATGGGTATACATTATTGGAGCTATTTTTGTTTGGGATGTTACCTTGTAGGAAGCCTCTATGTCCCATCCAGGGATATCAGTTACTGCGAGATGCTGTTTTTTCTTGTTGTAATACTGGTGGAGTGCGTTCTTGTTGACCTGCATTGTTGAATGGCAGTTGGTTTGTAACATATCTTTATGGAAGCTAATGCTCAATGAGGTGGCTTGTTTCTCCCTTGTGTATTAGGTAATTGTGTTTGTTTATGAGTACATTACCTTTGGGCTTGTTGTGAGAAGCACGTAGGATGGCATCCATTTTCTGAAGTCGCGGTTCTTGTCAAGTGTTTGCTTGATGTCCTCTGTGTCGAACTTTGCTATGAGGGGCGAGTCTTCTTGTTTGTAAGCTACTTTGCAGTCTGTGAACTTGAGGATGTAGAATACCTGCAATTGTAGGTGTACAAATTATTGATTTGGATACTGGTAATGAAATCATGTAGAATACGCAGCATTGAGGGTAGTGAAATCATGTACAAGTAATTACCATCAGGAATAGTGTGCAACCTGGCACGTGGATGCTGTTCGCCGTGTCCTTGGTGACAATGTCGGATCCCTTAATTTTCACCTCCGTGGTTAGCAGGTTAGTTTGGAACGAAGTCGCTGCATCTTTGAGGGATTGCAGCGCGAATTCGGCCCAGTTAAAACCTGTTGGCCCATCTGGATGCTTAATAGTGGCTGCAACTTTGTCGTCTACAGTCTTTCTATGCCTGTTAGGGGAGATTATGTCGACGACAGCGACAATGATAATCGAAGCAATGAAGTGTTTGCACTGCAGATTGCTCATGTCGTTCTTGCCCAGCAGGGACAGGATTGTTTGCCTAGCTAATGGGACTGACAGAGACCTTGCTTCTGAACTATTTGGGTACATTCTGGCTGTCAAGCGCATTTCTTTCCTCTGTTTCCTACCCAATGGTTGGTCTGGAAGTGGTTTGCCCATAGGTAAGCCTAGGATTATATTGAAATCTAAGGCGCTAAGATCTGCTATTTGGCCGTTATCTAGCCTAATCCTTGTAGGATCTACTTCGAGGTTGGCCAATGCCCAGGCGCAGACTTCTAACGGAGCTTTGAATGGTTTCAGGTGGAGCACAAACCCAAAACCGGATTGCCTAATAAGATTTTCCTGCTGGGGACTATAGCCACTCACCCGGTCCGCAAGCCAGCCAGTAGCCATGTTGCCGGTTCTGGTCATCTTATTCTTCGTTTTCGTGGGCTTGCGCTTTCTTTTTGGCTTTTCTGTGGCGGCTTGTGCTGACGGCTTCGGCGTCGGCGCGTTCTGCGCCTCTTCCTCCGGTTCCGGTACGGCTTCATCGGCGTCGAGGCGTGGGTGGTCCGGACTAGGTTGGTTGCTGGTGTCGCGCTCTTCGATGTGGACGCAGGCCTGTGCAGCGACGCCGCCGCCTGCATTGGATTGAGCTGCCATGGAAGGTACCTCCGCCTTGTTCTTCGAGGCGGAAGTAGCTTGGTGGATGGTTGGTGCCGTGGCCGTCCGCTGATCTTGAAGAGCGTGTTCTTGTGCGGCTTCCAGATTGATGCCGGACTGTGCGCCGCTGGAACGGTCGATGGCTCTGTGGTCGGAGGCGGCCGACCGGTTGTCGATGCCGCGGTGGACGACGGCATGGACGATGTCGTCGTGCGCCGGCAGGTCCGTGTCGTCGTCGTCGTCGTCCGTGATGTCGACTACCTAGTGGACCGCGACATGGACTTCTTGAATGGAATCTTCATCACTGTTCGCCATGGCGAGCTTCGATGCTGACTCCCGGGAGCCGGCAGTCTGCATGCGGCGGCTTGTGGTTTTGGTCGCTGTAACATCCCAGATGTTAATTACAACTAAAACCTGTTTAAGAGTTCTGTTACAACTTAATCATCGAGCATCATGGCATAAATGCATCTATATTTTAATGTTGTTTTGATGTGATGCTTTGTCTTACATATGAAATGATGCTTGTTCATGCTTTTGATAGCCTAGAGGTGTGTCGGCTAGATCGAACTCGATTTCGTTTCAAAAACCCCGTTTCCGACAAACTCCGTTTTACCCTTTTCTCTTTAATTCAAAATCTACCAAGAATTTGGGGTTGGTCCAAAAAGCAAGATTGTAGGGCTTGATGAGACCTACAATGTTGGTGAACAAAGTTTTTCAAGTTTCCAAAAAAGAATTTCAAATTATTTTGAAAATACCGTTTTTCGACAATTGTCCCCTTTTGGTTTTTAAACTGGATTTCAAAAAACTATGCAAAATCTTGAAAAGTTGTTTATAGAGAAAATGTTCAGTTTGAAAAGTGGAGTATTTCATAGTTTTGGAGATTTTCAAGTTTAGTTGAAAAATCAAAATTAATTGCAAAAATTAGATTCTAGGGTTTTGTTCCCTTTTCAAATTTGGTTTCAAATTCAAATTTCTGTTTAGAATTTGAAAATACTCCTTTTGGCAAAGTTGTAGTTCATGAAAAATCGGTGGGGGTTTGTTTTTGGAGTTTTTGGTGATTCCATTTAATTCTTGGAGAAAATCAAGATCTTTTCTCGCTGAGTTAAAGTTGGCCCCGTAGCGCCGACGTCATCATCTCCATCTCCTCTCCCTATTCCTCCCCGACGCCGTGGCCATAGCGCCATGCCGCCCGCTCCCGCCGACCTCCACCTCGCCCCCGCGCGAAGCTCCGTCGTCATCGTGTCGCCCGCTCATGGGTTGCCATTGGGCTATAGATAGCCGCCGCCGTCGTCTTCTTCTCTCTTCTTCCTCGTTCCGCCATCCGCCATTGCCGCCGAAGCTTCACCTCGCGCCATCGTCGTCGTCGTGTCACCTCGGCTCAAATTGATCCCACCAATAGCTCCGCCACATCCTTGTGCACCCATAGAGCAAGATCATGGCCCCTCACTCCGTCTAAATTGCCGGCAATTCATCATCTTCGTCGTGAACCGTCGTCGGAGCCGCCGTGAGCTTCATCGTCGATTCCGTCGCCGCCGTTGGTCATTTTTCAAATTCATCTCGTCTCTGAGCTCGCCTTGATGTCCTCTACTTGATGCTTCCATTGGTTTTTAATTTGGCGCACGTAAATCGCCGTGACACCGACCTTGCCGGCCGGTTCACGCCTCGAGCACGCCGCCGCCATCTCCGCGTTCGGTGAGCACCCGCTCCGCCGCCTCCTAACCTTCATCATCATGCGCGCCGGAGTCGCACTAGTCTTAGGCACGTGTAGATGCTTCCGGTTTGGTCGGGGTGTCGTGAAGTCGCCGGAACGTCGTCGTCACCGACGGACTTCGCGTTGCCGCCGCCGCCGCACGAGTAGCACCATCTTCGGGGTCGCTTGCGCCCAATTAACCGGTTGAACGTGTTCACCTAGGTGCGTAGGCCGTATGCTCTCGCTAGCGTAGCCGAGGGGGCTCCGGTGAGCTTCGTAAGCCGAGCCGCCGTCGCGTAGTTCCGCCGCCGCCGCCGTGGTGCTTGCTCCGCCGCGTCCGCCGTTCCATTAGCCACCCTGGGCCGGGTGCGCCATGTCGAGCCGAGGCCGTAGATGCCCGCGGCGTAGCCCAAGACCCCGCCGCCGGCGAAGACCGAGCCGGCCAGGGCATCGATTCCCTGTTGCGACTCGCGAGGACCGAGTTTTGGGAATTAGACGAAGTCCAGGGTGCTTGATGCAAAAAGTAGTGACTTAGTGTACGGTGAATAGACCTATTTGTGATTTAACAAAATCACGAGGGTTTTTCTCGCAATTTTTCCACGCCGGGCCTCCGGGCAAAGCCGAGTTGGGCCGGCCCGCTCGCGCGCCGGGCCAACGTGCTCCCCGTGCGCGTGGCCGAGCCGAGCTGGCTGGGCTGTTGGGCCGGTTTCGGCCCAGTCGCCCTTTTCTTTTTATTCAAGTTTTATTCTTTTCCCTGTTTTAGTGAATAGTGTTGCAATTTGTTTATTTTGTATAGAATTATTGGTAGCTCCAAAAATTCTAAAAATTTTTGTGTATGCTCTCTGTCATGTGCTTGATTTTAGAAAAATATTAGATGCCTATTTTGGTTATATTTTATATGTCTTAAAATTAGCCCTTTTAATTGAAAAATGCTCCTTCTTTTATTTTTAGTTATTTATTTATTATTCCAAAAATCTTGAAAATTATTTTATAGCCTTCTTAAGGCATGAGAGGCTTAAGTTTAGTTTTTGAGATTTATTTGACAACTTTTATTTAGTCTTTATTTTATATTTAGTTTTTAATAGATCTTTAATTGCTTATTTAGTTCTTCATGACTTAGGATTTTCTTGAGTGACTTTGGGATTGATTGAAGACCTTAGGTCATTAACTTTAGTGACCTTGGGCACTTTGATGACTTGTATGAATTATCTTGATCTGGTTGTCGTAACTAGAGTAGCTTCACCTATGTAACCCTAGGTTTTGTTTAATTAATGTTGTTAGAGTACAACCGTATCGCGAAGGAAAGTTGTACTCAAGTGATCAAGTTGTTATGCTTTCATCCATGTATCATCATGCATCATGCCATGAGCTCATCGTTCTAAAGCACGCTTCATTAATTACGTGTAGTTGTTTCGAGAGTGAGGTGGATTGTGTTGATCGACGTTCGGAAAGATGTCGTCCGACGGTGGTACTCGAGAAGGTGTCATCCATGGTGTTGATGTCAACTCGATAATTGGAATCTAACTTCATCGCAACGAGCAAGCCCCGGAGCATGCAACCTACTTCTATTTCTGCAAATATTTTACACCTTAAGTCTAGTGTAATGTGCATTAAGTAGTAGGAGTTGATTGATACCGTTACCGCATAACTTCCTTGATCTACTTTTATATCATGATATCCACTAGTATGTGTAGGTCGATTCCCTATGCTTATTCATGCTTAGACTTCGGTAGTAGTTGTAGGCTGATAATTTTAATCATGAGTTACCAGTTTATATTTGTTTCTCTAGACCTAAAGATGGGTCACGAGAACATATGGATATGGTGATAAGAAATTGAGACCGGTCGGGTAACTTGCATCGAGAATGGAGTCTTGATGTAGTGCTTCCGACTGTGTCGGTTAAGGACCGTTCGTTGTTGGCCCTTGGATCAAGACCTTGCAACTACTCACATACCCTGCGGGGCAAGTTCTTGCTTAGGAGATTTCATTACTAGGACGGCAAACCCACGCACTGGGAGTGGTGAGATGGCGGGAATAGAGGATACCCTCGGGGGACAAGGTCTCGGGTTCGAGGGGGACCGTATTCTCGGGTGGCGTGGAAGCTGCGGCTAGTTATGTGACATCCGAAGCTAAGAATTGATATAATTATGGGCGAGAGCCCCCCTTATATCGTGTGTTTAGGAATCCTCAGCTGAGTAAATCGTTTCGAAATGTCGTGCTCCTCGGTTATGGAGACTTGATCCTCGCACCTGCATCGTAGTTCTCAAGCGAAATATGGAAGAATTGGTTCATGGTGGACTCTTGGTTTCAGAAGGAAGCAGCTGAAGGATAATTTCAAGTGTAATGCCTAATATGATTGCTGCAAATAGAACAGGTGCTAATCTAGCTTTAGTAGGTTGAATTAAACTGATGCTTTTATCCTGTTTAAAACATTGAAAGTAAGGTTTCAAGATTAGTAATGCATTTCCGCAAAACTTCCCTTTTCTAGCTCAACCACTCAAAAGCCAGCATATCCTTGAGAGTCTTTTACTTTTAGTCGGGTAAGTCTTGCGGAGTACCTTGAATGTACTCAGGGTTTGTTCTACCCCGTTGCGTGTGTGCCGACAGTTGCTCCTAACCATGGTTGTGTCGTTGGGCTCGACATGATTTGGTTGCCTCTCACGACTTGGGTGTCTTACCTAAGTTGTCTTCGTATCTCTACTCTACTTCCACATTTAAGTTAAGTTTGTAAAATGTTAACTTATTCATTATTGTAAACTTTTTAATGTTATCATTCTTCCGCACTCGATATATATATATTTTGTAACAAATGTTGTAATGTTGTGGTTACTCCATTGTTGATCCCGGGTATGAGTGTAATTGTGGTTCAATCGGTGTTCGTTCGGGACATCGACGGGGCTTCATAAGTCGTGTGGAACACATGCATAGAAATCGAGGTCCGTTAAGACAAGGATTAGTGCATGTGGGCCACATTACTTAGGAGGTTCGCCACTACGTTGGTATCGAGCTCATACTTTGGATCAGCTACAACATTACATTTGAAAACTTCAAAATGATTTTACTATATAAAAGTTTTTGAAGTTAACAAATTAAAAATGAATCCTTATCTATTTTCTTTCCTTTGAAAGACTTTGAGAAGTTTCTCGGTACTTCTTCAAATGGTCAACATGGAAGTCAACTTCCTCAACAAAAGCTTATTTGAAGTGTCTTTTAACGGTTCGGTTAACAAGCCCTCTAATTCACTAACTTGGTGAAGGTGAAGTTTTCTAACATTGTGAGGACGTATAGGACGAGCATTTCACATGAAAATCTTTTGGAAGTTAAAAGATCCCCTTAAGGTTGGAATGGTTATATTCCTTTATGATTGTTCTATTGTTAAATCTCGCCATGTACCAGGATTGTTTACCAATTGAATCTTTTATTTCATAAATTTCGATCTTTGGGAATTTGTGAAATATACCTTGATATACATCATTATCTTAAAGATGAAACCTGGTACAAATTCTTGATTCTTTTGTTGAGTATGTGCCATGCCTTGATTCTTTTCAACTCCGACACATACTATCTCCTTGGTGTCATTTGATGACATATATCTCATTTGTTCATAACTTGATTATGTTCTCTAAGGTACCATGATCTATGACCGGGAAATAGCGATGAAACCCGGGGTCTCCTGTGGCTTATGACCATAAGGAATTACTCGCCGGCGTTCACTAATGTCGGGGTCTATGATCATGAAACCTTATAGTCCACAATTAGTGTGTTCACATTCTTTGAACATGCTAATCTCTTGACCTTCATATCCGACAAATGTTTGTCAAAAGTCATTATGATGTGATCTATGGTGGTGCTTACAATTCCCTCCCTATGTTTGAAGAACAGTTACATCCTTTATAATTGTTCCATTTTGAATCTCGTCTTATACCAGGTTTTTATCACTCGTTAATAATCCTGTACTCCATAAGTTCCTGATCCTTGGGAATTTGTGGAATATGCCCTGAAGTACACTATTACCTTGAAAATTGAAACTAGTGTGAATCCTTAATTCTTTTGCTGAGTATGTGTCATACTTTGATTCCTTTCAACTCTGACCTGTGCTATCTCCTTGATGTCGTTTGACGACATATATCTCACTTGTATATCGCTATGAATATGTCCTCTAGGGTATCATGACTTATGACTTGGAAACATCGCCGAACGAGTGTTCGTCGTTATCCGGTCAATGATCATGGTCCTCTTGGGTGCGATCCTTGTTTGCACATTCTAATTTCTTGACCTTGATATCCGACTTTGTTGGCCAAGAGTCATATTGATTGTATTCGTAGTGGTGTCTCGATCGTAACTATGGTGCCGTGTCAACCTGGAATCTCCCGTGATTCGCGACCACATGAGTTTTCGCCAAGTCGTGCTTTGGTATCATAGTCGGTGCTCCCGAACTATTATGGTTCATACTTAATGTGCTATCGATCATTCAACATTCCCTAGGGATTCAAAGTTGTTCTTTGAGTTCCTAAACACCGTGTGGTTGTGACCGACTTCGATCCCTTCATCGTATCAATGTTTCAAAATGTAGGTTCCTGTTGTTGTGCCCTATAGTGGTGCCGTGTTCCGTAACCCTGGTGCCGCGACGGAACCTAGGTCTCTTGTGTGACCCGGGCACACAAGTTGCCGCTGGGTGCGCGTAGGTACCAAGATTTGTGGGCATGAGCCATTATAGTCTCATGACAATGTATCCTACTCTTCGAACTTATCTTAGGAATTATTGCTGAAACTTCCTTGAAACTCTAAATACCTTGTCAGTTGTAACCACTTTCATCTCATGGTTGCAAATCTCGAATCGAACCTTGATGATCTATGAACTTCTGTCAAGTTGATTTGCTTGACACATTTCCTTTTCCATTACTTACCCCACGGGATTTTGTTGCTCCAAAATCTCGGGACGAGATTTCTTTAAGGGGTAAGGTTGTAACATCCCAGATGTTAATTACAACTAAAACTGTTTAAGAGTTTACGTTACAACTTAATCATCGAGCATCATGGCATAAATGCATCTATATTTTAATGTTGTTTTGATGTGATGCTTTGTCTTACATATGAAATGATGCTTGTTCATGCTTTTGATAGCCTAGAGGTGTGTCGGCTAGATCGAACTCGATTTCGTTTCAAAAACCACGTTTCCGACAAACTCCGTTTTACCCTTTTCTCTTTAATTCAAAATCTACCAAGAATTTGGGGTTGGTCCAAAAAGCAAGATTGTAGGGCTTGATGAGACCTACAATGTTGGTGAACAAAGTTTTTCAAGTTTCCAAAAAAGAATTTCAAATTATTTTGAAAATACCGTTTTTCGACAATTGTCCCCTTTTGGTTTTTAAACTGGATTTCAAAAAACTATGCAAAATCTTGAAAAGTTGTTTATAGAGAAAATGTTCAGTTTGAAAAGTGGAGTATTTCATAGTTTTGGAGATTTTCAAGTTTAGTTGAAAAATCAAAATTAATTGCAAAAATTAGATTCTAGGGTTTTGTTCCCTTTTCAAATTTGGTTTCAAATTCAAATTTCTGTTTAGAATTTGAAAATACTCCTTTTGGCAAAGTTGTAGTTCATGAAAAATCAGTGGGGGTTTGTTTTTGGAGTTTTTGGTGATTCCATTTAATTCTTGGAGAAAATCAAGATCTTTTCTGCTGAGTTAAAGTTGGCCCTGTAGCGCTGACGTCATCATCTCCATCTCCTCTCCCTATTCCTCCCCGACGCCGTGGCCATAGCGCCATGCCGCCCTGCTCCCGCCGACCTCCACCTCGCCCCGGCGCGCGAAGCTCCGTCGTCATCGTGTCGCCTGCTCATGGGTTGCCATTGGGCTATAGATAGCCGCCGGCTGTCGTCTTCTTC
Source organism: Themeda triandra (assembly GCA_018135685.1). Lineage (NCBI taxonomy): Eukaryota > Viridiplantae > Streptophyta > Magnoliopsida > Poales > Poaceae > Themeda > Themeda triandra. Next base: position 164,303 of record JAENPR010001022.1, read on the forward strand.
TCTCTTCTTCCTCGTTCCGCCATCCGCCATTGCCGCCGAAGCTTCACCTCGCGCCATCGTCGTCGTCGTGTCACCTCGGCTCAAATTGATCCCACCAATAGCTCCGCCACATCCTTGTGCACCCATAGAGCAAGATCATGGCCCCTCACTCCGTCTAAATTGCCGGCAATTCATCATCTTCGTCGTGAACCGTCGTCGGAGCCGCCGTGAGCTTCATCGTCGATTCCGTCGCCGCCGTTGGTCATTTTTCAAATTCATCTCGTCTCTGAGCTCGCCTTGATGTCCTCTACTTGATGCTTCCATTGGTTTTTAATTTGGCGCACAGAAATCGCCGTGACACCGACCTTGCCAGCCGGTTCACGCCTCGGAGCACGCCGCCGCCATCTCCGCGTTCGGTGAGCACTCTGCTCTGCCGCCTCCTAACCTTCATCATCATGCGCGCTGGAGTCGCACTAGTCTTAGGCACGTGTAGATGCTTCCGGTTTGGTCGGGGGTGTCGTGAAGTCGCCGGAACGTCGTCGTCACCGACGGACTTCGCGTTGCCGCCGCCGCCGCACGAGTAGCACCATCTTCAGGGGTCGCTTGCGCCCAATTAACTGGTTGAACGTGTTCACCTAGGTGCGTAGGGCCGTATGCTCTCGCTAGCGTAGCCAGAGGGGCTCCGGTGAGCTTCGTAGCCGAGCCGCCGTCGCGTAGTTCCGCCGCCGCCGCTGTGGTGCTTGCTCCGCCGCGTCCGCCGTTCCATTAGCCACCCCAGCGGGTGCGCCATGTCGAGCCGAGGCCGTAGATGCCCGCGGCGTAGCCCAAGACCCCGCCGCCGGCGAAGACCGAGCCGGCCAGGGCATCGATTCCCTGTTGCGACTCGCGAGGACCGAGTTTTGGGAATTAGACGAAGTCCAGGGTGCTTGATGCAAAAAGTAGTGACTTAGTGTACAGTGAATAGACCTATTTGTGATTTAACAAAATCACGAGGGTTTTTCTGCAATTTTTCCACGCCAGGCCTCTGGCAGGCCGAGTTGGGCCGGCCTGCTCGCGCTGCCGGGCCAACGTGCTCCTGTGCGCGTGGCCGAGCCCGAGCTGGCTGGGCTGTTGGGCCGGTTTCGGCCCGAGTCGCCCTTTTCTTTTTATTCAAGTTTTATTCTTTTCCGTTTTAGTGAATAGTGTTGCAATTTGTTTATTTTGTATAGAATTATTGGTAGCTCCAAAAATTCTAAAAATTTTTGTGTATGCTCTCTGTCATGTGCTTGATTTTAGAAAAATATTAGATGCCTATTTTGGTTATATTTTATATGTCTTAAAATTAGCCCTTTTAATTGAAAAATGCTCCTTCTTTTATTTTTAGTTATTTATTTATTATTCCAAAAATCTTGAAAATTATTTTATAGCCTTCTTAAGGCATGAGAGGCTTAAGTTTAGTTTTTGAGATTTATTTGACAACTTTTATTTAGTCTTTATTTTATATTTAGTTTTTAATAGATCTTTAATTGCTTATTTAGTTCTTCATGACTTAGGATTTTCTTGAGTGACTTTGGGATTGATTGAAGACCTTAGGTCATTAACTTTAGTGACCTTGGGCACTTTGATGACTTGTATGAATTATCTTGATCTCGTGGTTGTCGTAACTAGAGTAGCTTCACCTATGTAACCCTAGGTTTTGTTTAATTAATGTTGTTAGAGTACAACCGTATCGCGAAGGAAAGTTGTACTCAAGTGATCAAGTTGTTATGCTTTCATCCATGTATCATCATGCATCATGCCATGAGCTCATCGTTCTAAAGCACGCTTCATTAATTACGTGTAGTTGTTTCGAGAGTGAGGTGGATTGTGTTGATCGACGTTCGGAAAGATGTCGTCCGACGGTGGTACTCGAGAAGGTGTCATCCATGGTGTTGATGTCAACTCGATAATTGGAATCTAACTTCACCGCAACGCGAGCAAGCCCCGAGCATGCAACCTACTTCTATTTCTGCAAATATTTTACACCTTAAGTCTAGTGTAATGTGCATTAAGTAGTAGGAGTTGATTGATACCGTTACCGCATAACTTCCTTGATCTACTTTTATATCATGATATCCACTAGTATGTGTAGGTCGATTCCCTATGCTTATTCATGCTTAGACTTCGGTAGTAGTTGTAGGCTGATAATTTTAATCATGAGTTACCAGTTTATATTTGTTTCTCTAGACCTAAAGATGGGTCACGAGAACATATGGATATGGTGATAAGAAATTGAGACCGGTCGGGTAACTTGCATCGAGAATGGAGTCTTGATGTAGTGCTTCCGATCGTGTCGGTTAAGGACCGTTCGTTGTTGGCCCTTGGATCAAGACCTTGCAACTACTCACATACCTGCGGGGCAAGTTCTTGCTTAGGAGATTTCATTACTAGGACGGCAAACCCACGCACCGGGAGTGGTGAGATGGCGGGAATAGAGGATACCCTCGGGGGACAAGGTCTCGGGTTCGAGGGGGACCGTATTCTCGGGTGGCGTGGAAGCTGCGGCTAGTTATGTGACATCCGAAGCTAAGAATTGATATAATTATGGGCGAGAGCCCCCTTATATCGTGTGTTTAGGAATCCTCGGTGAGTAAATCGTTTCGAAATGTCGTGCTCCTCGGTTATGGAGACTTGATCCTCGCACTGCATCGTAGTTCTCAAGCGAAATATGGAAGAATTGGTTCATGGTGGACTCTTGGTTTCAAGAAGGAAGCGTTGAAGGATAATTTCAAGTGTAATGCCTAATATGATTGCTGCAAATAGAACAGGTGCTAATCTAGCTTTAGTAGGTTGAATTAAACGATGCTTTTATCCTGTTTAAAACATTGAAAGTAAGGTTTCAAGATTAGTAATGCATTTCCGCAAAACTTCCTTTTCTAGCTCAACCACTCAAAAGCCAAAGCATATCCTTGAGAGTCTTTTACTTTTAGTCGGGTAAGTCTTGCGGAGTACCTTGAATGTACTCGGGGTTTGTTCTACCCCATTGCGTGTGCGACAGTTGCTCCTAACCATGGTTGTGTCGTTGGGCTCGACATGATTTGGTTGCCTCTCACGACTTGGGTGTCTTACCTAAGTTGTCTTCGTATCTCTACTCTACTTCCACATTTAAGTTAAGTTTGTAAAATGTTAACTTATTCATTATTGTAAACTTTTTAATGTTATCATTCTTCCGCACTCGATATATATATATTTTGTAACAAATGTTGTAATGTTGTGGTTACTCCATTGTTGATCCCGGGTATGAGTGTAATTGTGGTTCAATCGGTGTTCGTTCAGGACATCGACAGGGCTTCATAAGTCGTGTGGAACACATGCATAGAAATCTGAGGTCTGTTAAGACAAGGATTAGTGCATGTGGGCCACATTACTTAGGAGGTTCTGCCACAGTCGCCGTCAGTTTGAGGAAGTAGCTTGGTTTTTTTGTTTATGGGGGATTTTGGGGCTCAGGAAGGATGCATTGAGCTGTCGGTGGTGCTGTGCTTGAGCGGAGTGTGTGAGGGTATGGTCTGTTCTTGGCGTCGATTGCCGGGGTGGTTTCCTTTTGGTTGCTGTGGTTCCGGTGTCCGGCGGCGGGCCGGCTGTAGGGTACACTGGGAACTGTGCGGTGACGCGCGTTCCCAATGTGCAGAGCAGTGTGCTAGATGGGCACATGCAAATTGTGGTCATGATCTGCTAAAAAACAGTGGAAAATTGGTTTAGTACTCATGATTTTTTAGACGAAAAAAGATCAGGCTGTCTGGACACATCAGTTTGAACCACGTTGGTTTCTAGGAAAATTATTGTGACATGTGTCAAATGAGTCTGTCTGCCACGATGATTACTGTAACTCGGTGTTGAAATTCAAACTAGTAATACTGGGTGCTAATATTACCCATGCACATCAGCAAATCCCTGCATTTTTTTAAGGATCGGTGTGTGAAAATTTCGTCGTTGGGCGCAGTCTGCAGTTCCGTGGGTGCCATCATTTAATTTCGTCTTCTCTTGGACGGGAGCGCATACGGTTCAATCAAAAGCGATTCGCCCGCTCGTCGTAGTAGCTCACGTTCGCTGATGGTGCAATGGTTGCAGGGGCAATAGCTAGGGTCGTAGGGTGGCGGGGATAGGGCTGTGGCATTGGGCGTGTGGTCATGTCATCCCTGATGGATCCCTGCGCGCGAATAAATTCGTTTAGGGCTGCAGGATTTGTTTTTGGATTCTGTTTGCAGCATGAGAGTAGCCTTGTGGATTGCATGTGCTTATTTTTCTTGTTGTTTGGGGAAATCACGACAGGGTTTATAAAAATGATGATTTGTTAGTATGTATCTTGCGTACTGGAAGAAATGCTATGTAGTTATTAAGACGCTGTTTGCTGAGCACCTCAAACCCAGTTTCTTCACAAGTGATATAATTGTTTGCTATGAAATTTAGTTCCATATTTTTGGCCATATTTTTATATTTGTTGGAGTAGAATTGATGATTTTGCGGTTGATTAGTGTTTATGACATGTGCGGAATTCTTTTTACCAAAAGAAATTGGCCCTATGTTTTTTGTGTTACTGGTTTGGTTGGTAGGTTCGAACACTCAGGTCCATGCATCCAATTGCTGACACGAAGATGATGCCTGCTATTAATCAAATAGATGGGTTCTTTCCAGTTTTCTCATGTTTCCTTTTATAGTGTATGCATGTTGATAGTTATTTTTGTTATGGAATAATTATTGTGCATGTTATCATTGTCTTATTAGTGGACATTGTATTGAAAACCATGGTGGAAAGTTGTAGTAGTCATAGTTGTTGGGTCATAACAAGAATTTCAATATAGGGTAGTTTGTTGGGTTTTCAAAGGTATATTTCATTAATTTTAATTCGAAATTAATTAGTAACGAAATATCAATTTACATTTTAACAGTCAATAAGTCATCAATATATTGTGTGGTGGGGTGGATTTATCGAGTTCGTAAATTGTTTGTTTTTCACTAATTGGACTATTGGGGGGAGAAGTTGGGGAGGATATCTAGCGTGCGCGTAGCTTAACATGTTGGGAACTGGGTTGGGGAGGACTGTTGGATCTGGTGCAACCATGAATGCAGTTCAGTTTTCTTGTTGAGGACCAACGGCTGTCCCTGTCGGTGGGTCCGAGAAGTGCATGTACCTAGGTCGCGTGCTCCCTTGCTATTTCTTGCTGAGATCGCCGCCTGACAATCTGCCTTTTCTGGCGAAGCTGGTTCAGCCCTGGGTGCTTCTTTATTGGGCAGCAGTGGCCGCACTGGCACGGACGGAACAGTAGCGGGTTTGTTCTGGAGAAGAGACTGGATGCTGCTGGGTACGTACTAGTGTTGTATTTAATTGTGTACTCGTTGTTTAGTAGGGATGTCACAGTAGAGCGTACAAGTTTTATACGTCAATTAATATAGTTGTTTAGACAAGTATGTACTGATTAGACAAGGCCGTACCTGGTTAATACGGTTGTTTAGTGTTTCATACACGCGTTGTTATATTTGTGCGGATAGGACGTAGTATGTGTGTACACGCCATGGCCGATATGGTTTAGTTGAAGACTTTTTTGGTGATGGCATGAGAGGACGGGGACGCTGCTCGGCTCGCTTGGATAGGGTTTAGCGAGGGCAAGCCAGAGCCCTGTGCGGGCCTGTGCGTGCGTATGGGGAATCGAAGAGTGGTAAAGCCGCTGGCTGCAGCCTGGAGCAGATGCTGTCGCAGTGCTGCCGCAGCGAAGTGCATTTCCTCATTGCATCGAGTACAAGTGCTTTTATTCGCATTTGTCATTCGAGGGTGACCAGGCGTACTCGTGTTTGACTGATGGTGCCATGCTCATCTGCTCTGGATTCCTGCTCTGGATTCCTGCAGTCGATCGATGGATGGCTCAGGCGCTGGCGTGTTTCAGTTGGACGCGCTGTGCTGGCCTCTGGTGTCAGCATGGTGAAGAGGGCCGTGGTTATGGGTATGTGCAAAAACGCATCTTGTTCGCTTCCACGCGTGCTGCTTATGGTAATCAACAATTCAGATTAAAAAGAACGTTATTATTAGCGATAATGATAGGTTTATATTAATTATTTATTAATACTGTACATCCCAATTATATTAGTATTCTGCACCACCACATTCATAATAAAAACAGACGATATTAATCGTTGACATAGGGGTTGCACTTTTTGATGGAGTGAAAAGCGAAGTATCGCATTGTTTGTTGTTTACTCTGATTGTAAATGTCTCATAATATTTGGACATGGTGTTCTAAATATTATGATTGCCGCTTGACTTAAACCCAATTTTTGGAGGAATGGTTGGTACGTAATTATAACCGAAGGAAGTCATGCTAAAAGTACTGACTATGGATGGGTTATGTAGGTGATGATTGGGCGTAGAAGAGGATTAGTGATCTGCTAAAAAGCAAAACGGAAATAAGAAAATAAATACAGTCGCAGTCTGCCATATAGAAGCTACCGTGGTGGGCTTGGCCACTTGCGTGTGGCGCTGTTGATCCGGATCGGGGGCGGGAGGAGAGGAAGGGGAGAGCACCCTTGGTGCGCACCCCCAATGGACAGAGGCATGGTGGGCGTGGCGGTCCTCGGCGTCGCATCGTGTGCGCGTCGAGGCCCCGTGGCGGACGCCAAGTTGCGTTGCACCGCAGGAGGGCGAGGTGGATGGATTCATTGAGTCTGAAGCTCCGCGCTGGACGGGTACAGAAGGAAGTCATGCTAAAAGTACTGAGTATGGATGGGTTATGTAGGTGATGATTGGGCGTAGAAGAGGATTAGTGATCTGCTAAAAAGCAAAATGGAAATAAAAAAATAAATACAGTCGTAGTCTGCCATATAGAAGCTACCGCATCTCAGTGGCTGGTTGGTCCAGTAACATTTTAAGCATTAAAATATTGCACGATTGCTGTATTTGATGGTTGCTGATTGGTTTATTATATAAGCAAATCTGATAGCTGTTAAGAGCAGTTTGGTATTTTTTTATCGGTCTCTGTGAGTTTGACATTATGTATAGTAAGTGTGTATAAAAAAAACTCAAGTTTATGGTATTACTGAATTTATTGTTCGGCTAACAATTAGGAAGTTGAAAAAAAAACGTGACGGGGTCAGAGTTTTATGTACTTCTTGCTCCAGGCACATATAAGTATTGATATGTTATGTTTTTATGGAACACATAATAATTAGGCATTTTATAATTTGTCATTTTCGTAATTTGTTTGGTCATTTGTTTGTTTGTTTGCTAATGTTGGTGCCAATTTCCTTTTTTGTTGTTTAGTGGTCGATGATCCTTCAAGGCATGTTGTAAAACTTGGCATTGTAGGAGGTGGTTTAGTGAGTGATATTTTGTCACTTACGATTGGGTCCATCATTTGTTAGTATGTTGGCTTGGAGTGTGTTTGTGGAAACATGCATGTTGTAAAATGTGGTAGTGCAGGAGGTGGTCTAGTGAGAAGTGGAGTTGGGTAAGAGGTTGACTGAGGTTTCTTGGGATCCGTAGTTGTTGTGTCAAGGATTGTGGGTGCTTAGCATACAGCGGTGCAATGGGTTTAGCTTGTGGCAGGATGGTTGTGTGTGGATTGTTACATCAGTTCTCAGGAAAAATTGGACGGAGCGTGGTGGTGGTGTCGGTGACGTGTTGGCAGTTTTGGTCGGACGGTAAATGTAATTCTTGTTGCGCACATAGGAAATTGAATGGCTTGACATGAAGGGTACTGGGAACGTGACAGTCCTTGTCTATTACGGGTGCGACTACGTGGAGTTGGTTGGTTGGGCCGTAGTAATTGCTGGCACGATATAATTCTGCTGGTCGAGAGGGCCACCAGCCCGGCGAGTCTGTTTGAGTCCACCTTGTTCGCTCTGCGTAGTATTGGCCGTGGCAGTTTAGCGTTTGGACGTGGTGGAGCATGGAGGCCTGTTGTAATCGTCGGGGACGCTCGTCGAAGCGGCTCCGGTTGAGTAGTCGGAGCCGTTCCGAGACACCTGACCCCGACGGCGATCCACAACTTTTCCGTGACTTGCTATTGAATAATCCAGAGATGGTTTCCTCCCTCGAGGTATGCTAGTATTTATTTTGTACGTTAATTGGTTTACCATGCAACAGTTGTTTTTTTATAAGAAGAGGTCCAGTGTATAATGTGTATGACGAGGAATGGTGCATCTTTTGTTAACCCAGAGGTGGATGGAAGGTCGGGCCGTGCATGGGTCCGATCGCGGTCGTCGTGTCAGCGAGACACCGCCATCGTCTAGATGCAGTGGGCGTTCCGGTAATGGGCAAAGCAGCAGCCGTCGTCGTAGTGCGGCGCCTGAGGGTGGTCGGGACGCTGCATGCCTGCTGCAGTCATTCAGGAGGAAAGTTTGCGAGGATCAGGTTGGTACATTCTTGAAGCATTGGAAATGTAGGGTCTGTCGTGGATTTTATTTCTATTTGAAATGCTAAGGTAGTTTCAAACTGGATTTCAGCTCGGCCGAGAGAGTCCGGTTGTGCTTGTTCGCCGGCCGCGGATGGGGCCAATGAAACTGTACCGTGGAGAAAGCTTTGTCAAGGTTTTGAGGCCTGGTTTCCAATTTGGAATTGTGAGTATCCCGCATGTGTTTATTGTCTCTCGAGAGGCCTTGGTAGTGGAATCTTTGGACAGGAATGTGACTTGCGCATCGTACGTAGTTTGAGTTTTGACAGTGTACATAGGTCAAAGAGTATAAGCGAGATTGATCTAATTCAATATTTGGACGGTCCACTGTATTTAGTATGGTTTTGCTTATGCAGTTGTTTTAATTTTATGATATTATTACTGTTTGTTTATGTGTTATGAATGTATCGGCAAATCTGATTTGGGTTGTTGTAGGAGATTCCTTCTGAATTTTGGCAGCGTGTTGAGGAAAAGAGTAGCAGTTCGGTGATCATATTTGGTGATGTGTTGATGGGTTTCGAGGTCTCCGTGCGTAAGTACCAGTCTAAGGTTATGATGAAGGAGGGATGGGCAGATCTCTGTTTCTATGAGCGGTTATGTATTGGTGATATTGCTGTGTTTGCCTTGCTTGGGGGCAATACTGTCGGGATGCGTCTTTTTGGGGACGATGGTTCACACAAGCCATGGTCTGCTCGTCCTGAAATCGGTTTGTCATTTGATGAATTTGTGTCCACTACTTCAAGGGGGACTGAGGATGTGCCTGGTAGTTGTCTATGATTAGTATCTTATTTAGTTTGACTTGTCTATAAGGTGTTAAATAATTTTTTTATATGTTAATGGTTATTTTGCAGTGCCACGGACGATTGCTGAGATGGTTTTTGAGTTGGGACCGCGTGTAATCATGGATGGTCGGACGATGCAGGTGATGGCGAATGTGTGGCATGGCCATTATTCAACATTCCCATTATATGTCCGTAATATTTGGCGTGTCGGGTGGAGAAGAATCCTCACTTTGTAAGGACAAACACCTTGACCTTATTAGTGTGTATATGACATTTTTTTAATGGTTATACCTCCGTTGGTGACATTTTTTTTGTTTATCTGTTGCAGTACTTCTCGACGAGCTTTTCAAAATATTTTGATGATGGGTATCAGGTTTCACTTTTTTGGGGCGACGACGGTGCGATGTTTCCTGCAAGGATTTCAAGAAACCTCGGAATAATGGTGTTGCAAGGATTGTGGAAGGGTGGGATGAGTTTGTCGTGTACAATCTTATCCAAGTTGGTGCAACATATGTTGTTAGTATTCTAGAAGATGGAGATGCGTATGTGATTAGATTTTATCATGTTGGAGGAAATGCGAACCTGATGTAGGTGAAGCATTTGTTGTAGATGTCGATGTCGTTGTATTTACTTGCATGAGCGTAGTAGCAATTGTGTTGCTGCGCATGCAAGTTGTAGTCGTTATGTGGTGTCGGTCGCTCCAACATCGTTTGTGACAGCATTGCAGGGGTGTGTTCCCAAGTTTAGTGCATTGCAGTGAGTCCGTTCCCGATCGTTTGGTGTAATTGGACTTAATTGTTGGAAGTATATATGTGTATGCTTGCTTTCATGGTCACATTGGTGGTCTGTTTGATTGGCTTTGAAACAAACTAGGCAACCTGTCCTAGCTAGTTTGATCTTACCTGGAAGGTGTTTAATGTTTGTTTTGTTAATTGAAAAGATAATTTAGAACTGCATTGTTAAGGAGGAATATTGTATGGAGCTATGTAGGCAGTTTGTTTATGGATTGTGCATTTTATTTATTTATGTGAGACGAAGTTCGGTTGTTAGTTGCACTATACTTGATGTAGATCCTACTGGCGTCAGATATGTGGCTGCTGATGAACAAATCTAGTTGTTGTATGTGCGTTAGTTTATATGTATATGTAACGAGATAAAGGGTTGTGTCAGTTTTGTGGCATTGTTCCTTTCCTCTTTTTATTTTTTTCACTTTGATTTCATGTATGGATGTAAGTAAAACGAGTTCCTATATATATATCGAAAGAGAAGAAGCAGTGACCGGTCATGTACATACTTAACAGACATAGTAGATTTACAGAGACATTGAAATAAAATATAAGAAGCAGTTACCGTGTTGCCACACGTAACAGACATAGTTAACTGTGTTGTTTACAAATAGTTCTCACAAATTCGGTGCATACTTAATATTTAACGGCCTCGGTAGGAACGGTTACAATTTGCAACAAGCGACTAGGCGACGGAGTAACCGCTGCTACGTACCGGGCATCGGGCGTAGCTGGGCGACAGTGGAGCTGCAGGTTAGGCTAAATCAAGTAGCTTGGTGAGAACTTGCTTCATGCTTCGACGTCACGTACGGCACGGGGTGGAGAACGTGTTCCCAGCAGCATACCGGCTCAGCGACGGGTCTGTCGGTTTGGCGTAGCGGGTTGTCCTCGGACGGGAGCCTGCCCCGCCGGGTGCGAAGCAAGGATGGTAGCCGTTGTAGTTGCTGTCGTCGCTGTCGTAGTCACCATCGCCGGCGTCGTAGTCGTCATCTGATGCGGGGGGGGTCTGCCAGTCCTGGAACTCAACGAGACGGAGGCGCACTGTGTACCTGATCATCGGGACCCTGTCGTGGATGATTTCATTGGGTCGCAGAAAGAGTGGGGGTCCGCCGTCGTGCTCCTCGTCCGCCTCCGGGATGGCGATGATGACCTCGTCGGGGATGAAGTCGGGAGGTGCACAGTAGCATGCGACGTAGAGATGCCTTTCATCATCCGGGTCGATGAGGTCGTCAGGTCCGGCGACCTCAGCTTTGACACCGGAGGATCCGAGGATAGCTTGCGCCACCTCAGACGAGCGTGCATGCAAAGGAACGCCTTTCATCGCCAGTAGAGCCCGAAAACGAAAGGCATCTGGGGTCCCGGCAATGTGACGGCTCCATCGCCTCCATTGGATCAGGTTTGGTGCCCCTGGCACCGCAGGGGCGATGATTACCCGAGCGACGTCCGCTTCATTTGTGAAACGAACGATGAAGTCGTCTGGCGTCGTTCGCCGGACGGTGACGGTGTCGGCGGAGATGCCGAATCGTGCTTGTAGGTAGTGGATGACCATCGGTGGAGTGAGTTGCTCGTCGCCGCCCGTCTGCTTCACAAGCAGGGCGTAGAAGGACAGGGCGTCTTTGGCTGCCTGCAGTGCTGTCGTCCGAGGGACGACAACGACGCCGACAAGGGGCTCACGGGCTCTGGTTGATGTCGACGCTGGGCGTTCTCCTTTGCGGTCGAGTAGGAGCTGTGCCACGCCCGCTCGGCGGCGACTGCTTTCGGAGGGCCGGGTGTGGCCCTGTGGTGTCGGGTTGGGGTTGTTGTTGTCGCCGAATCCGCGTGCAGGACCGCTGGTGGTTGTTGACGGTTGTTAATGATCAATTTTATATGTCAACCAGAGAGAGAAAGAGGGGTATAATCTGTTCACCACCATAGACTTAGGGTTTAAACTGACAGATTCCACAAGTTTTGGTGAATATGTGTTTTCGCAGGGGATTATCAGGAAAACATCCAAGGAGGCCCACATGTCATGATTACATAGAGAGAAAGACCGAACGGGTAAAATTGTATATTCTAGAAGACTCCGGAAGGCAAACCCGGAAGCGGGGACCCACCTGGCAGGGTGGTGGGTCGGCCGACTACCTCTTTGGGTCGGCCGACTGGCCACCTCCACCAATCAGGTGGAGGCTCGCGGATCCTGCCTCCACCGCCTTTGAGGATGAATAATTATCGTCCGTTTAGGTCGGTTTGATCCGATGGCTGTGGTGAATCCTAGGGGGCTATATATTTGAGCCCCCGGCCCCCGGGTTCGTGAGCGAAATTCATTCAAGAATTCATTATTCAGAGGTAGCCATCAGCAAAGCTAGGGTTTAGAGAGATCTCCACCGAGAGAATTAGAATAGATACTCTACATAGGTTTATGAAAATTATAAATGTTTCATGATGAGTTCCTTATATGACAGAGAGTTAAAATTCCTACCACGACCAAATTTGATCATTAGAATAGGAAGCCTCCTCATTTGTTTAGGGCTCGTCTTTGTCGTTTGCCGTGTTGTATCCTTATGAACTCATCATACGGCTAAATCCCGGTTTCACACACTCACATGCACCCTCGCTACTTCTACCCCGGAAGTACACACCACAAAAAGCCTATTATTATCCATTGAAATTGTTCTACTCTTACACCGAGAGTGAACACCCAAAAATATTCCCTTTGTTCATTTCGCAAGCCACTTATCCAAAATCAATGCTCCGAGTGTTTCATTTGTTATCCCCGATGTGAAGTTATCAAGATTGAGAAGTGTTCCATTCAAGAAGTATTTCATTCCTTTTTGGGCTGCAAGAATTATTTAAAAAAAGAAGAGAAAAGAAAGAAAAAAATTATGAGCCCGGTCTTTGTCAAGTTTCCAAGTTCAAGTTCCAAGAAGATTCAAGTGTTGAAGTAGTTCCAAGTTTCATCCAAATAAAGGAGCATTGATAATTCCTTTATGCACCCCTTCTCCTCCCACAAATATTTCTCTCTATTTTATATATATCATCCACATATAAAACCACACATGCACACACCGATTGATTGTATGTTGAGTTCCTTCGGATCCATGGTTCGATCATGCCAATGCATTAGTTCTCCACACCTATGAACTCCATATAAACCTTTATTAGAGTAGGGTGAGAGAGAGAGAGAGTGAAGGCTCATCTATAAATGCCTTGAACCACAAATACTACCTATTCTGAGAGTAAGAGAAAAGGCATATCTCCTTTCAATGCCTTAGAGAGGATCCAAAAATACCACATATAGAGAGACTTGAAAGGGTTGTATTAAGGAACTCGAGTTTTTATTGAAAATCTTATAAAAACTCGAACGTAGGTGGAACTTGAGCATGAGACAACGGTGCTTGACTTAATTGTTACGTCTTTCAACTACTCAAGACCCAAGTGCAGGTAAAAGCCCCATGGTTGAAAGAAACATGAGTAAGTTTGGGAGTTATGATAGTTCACTCTAGTCTGGGGAGAAATTCTTGTTTAGAGCATGTGTGTTTGTTAAGCATGAAAGCATTGCAGCAACTCCTGATCCATCTTCTGTAGCTATTTGCTCAGGGACGAGCAAAGGGTAAGCTTGGGGGAGTTTGTTGACGGTTGTTAATGATCAATTTTATATGTCAACCAGAGAGAGAAAGAGGGGTATAATCTGTTCACCACCATAGACTTAGGGTTTAAACTGACAGATTCCACAAGTTTTGGTGAATATGTGTTTTCGTAGGGGATTATCAGGAAAACATCCAAGAAGGCCCACATGTCATGATTACATAGAGAGAAAGACCGAACGGGTAAAATTGTATATTCTAGAAGACTCCAGAAGGCAAACCCTGGAAGCGGGGACCCACCCGCGGGGTGGTGGGTCGGCCGACTCCCTCTTTGGGTCGGCCGACGGGCCACCTCCACCAATCGGTGGAGGCTCGCGGATCCCGCCTCCACCGCCTTTGAGGATGAATAATTATCGTCCGTTTAGGTCGGTTTGATCCGATGGTGTGGTGAATCCTAGGGGGCTATATATTGAGCCCCGGCCCTGGTTCGAGCGAAATTCATTCAAGAATTCATTATTCGAGAGGTAGCCATCGGCAAAGCTAGGGTTTAGAGAGAGATCTCCACCAGAGAATTAGAATAGATACTCTAGATCTTCAAGTTCTACATAGGTTTAGACTAGATAGAGGAAGAATCGGGCGCTTGTGCTCGGAATTCGGATCTTCATCATCGAATTGGTATTATCTTGTATCTATTCTTGTGACTTTATTCTAAATATCATTATGTTTCTATTTATTATGTTCCTAGTTTATTCTAGTTCTACATTTGATATGGTTATGATTGGTAATAAGTTTATGTATATGTTTGCAAAGCGCTTAGCTCTCTTCCCGGGGGGGGTTAGGTGGTAGATTTCATGTAAGCATGGTGCTTAGATGCCGTTTACTGCAAATGCACCCTATTGGCCGGGTCGTGTGGTAGATCGCGGAAGTGACGGTTCCGTTGAGTCCCTCGTATTCCATCCCCGTTGGTAGGTCTAGCGAACCAAAGTTGCGTAGTAAGTCCCGCTATGTCTTGGCTTGTTATAGCAATGATCCTTATACATAGATGAAGAGTCTTTTGTCTTGTATATGATAGTGTAGAGTTGGAGTAGATGAATGACTTAGTAGATTAGAACCTACATAGGATTTCTATTTCTTGTGCTAATCGATGTCAACCTACCTTTGTGAGTAGTCTATATCTAATCTCGTGTGATTTATACCCCGAGCTTATTACTTTATATTCCCTTATTTATCATGGTTTACCCTCTGCCAAAGTATGTGACGTGTAATCAATCACTCATAAGTAGTCATGTTTAGCAAGTTCATCTCATTGTTTAAGTCCGTAGTTCTTTCCTTTGAGCTAAATATAAATAACGATACCGGAATACTTCCCGGTAAAATGCTACGATGGTGTATTATCCGTTCGCTTGCGGATCCCATATTTTTCTTGATTAGAGGAGCAGTTTCTATACCAACACTTCGGCGCCATGCTAGGGATGACAACTTAGCGTGAGTGGTGTTAGAGGTGTCAACAAGCATTTTTGGCGCCGTTGCCGGGGAACGGAATAAACTTTTAGAGAAAAATTGCTTAGCGAGATACTTAGAAAATGAGTGATTGTCACTAGTCACCTCTACTTTGGCGAGGTTCACCCCTGTTGTTTTTCTTTGTCTATATTTTATACGGGGTATTAGCGGGATTGAATCGATTCATTCAAAACTCTCGATCATCGAGTCGGTTCAATCAAGAAGGAAGCTCGTCACCAATCAAGATGGTGAGAAGACCACGGAGTTCTCTGCTCCAACAATAGAGAACATCCGTGACTGGTCCAACAATACACACTAATATGGAGTTTGAGATCAAGCCAAGTCTCATCAACATGGTGCAAGCTATCCAATTCAGTGGAAAGGTACATGAAGATGCAAGTACACATTTACAAGACTTCATGGAGATTGGAAACACTATCGCCATAGATGGAGTTAAAGAAGACCTCATACTTCTTCACCTCTTTCCATTCTCACTAGTGGGAAGAGCGAAGCGGTGGTTCTATGCCAATAAAGAAGATATCAATCCATGGGCGAAGTGTTCCAAGGCCTTTCTAGCAAAATTCTTCCCAATAGGCAAAACCAATGCCTTAAGAGGAAAGATTACCAATTTCCAACAGCAGAAGACGGAGACCATGTCAGAAGCATGGGAGCGTTTGCAAGGATACATTCAAGATTGTCCCCATCATGGAATGGAAGAATGGTTACTCATGCAAGGTTTCTATCACGGATTAACTCCGAAGACGCGTGAGCACCTAGATGCAACTCGCTGAAGGATCATTCTTATCACTCACTCTTGGGAGAGCTAAAAGACTCATGGAGAAGATAGCGAGATAATCAAAGTTGGTCCCAAGACAATATTCAAGATTGTCACCAGAGTGAAGAAGCAATAGAAGAAGTGAATGCATTATCAACCAAGATGGATACCTTACTCCACCGGCTTGACCAGAGGGCCAAGTACAAGGAAGATCAAAGAGCAATTGAAGCAACATATAAGCGAGAATTCAAGTCCCATCATGAGAAAGGTTCCACATTGGGTGCAACCATCCATTAATCAAGGTACTCGATCGGGTAATTATGCAAAGCAACCTACTTTAAGAGAGTTGGTTCTACAAAGTCCAAGATCAACTCATCTATGGAGGATAGGTTTTTTGCTAATAACAAAATCTTGGAAAATTTAAGTATTAAAATGGATAGTTTCTCCCTCGCCATTAATGATCAACTAGAGTTCAATAAAAAGATAGAAGAAAGGTTAGCAAAATTGGCCATTGCTTTGCTCTGTTGCCACTAACCCCGAGCAGGTGAGATCTATTACTACAAGAAGAGGGAGTTCTACCAGAGATCCTCCCTATCCAAAAGGAGCAAAAAGGCCAACCATGCTACCACTAGTGGCAGAAGAAGAAGACTTCCAACCTGAGCTGGAAGTATTACCACAAGAATCAAGCACGAAGCCGTACAAGATCAGGAAGCAAGACAACAATTTCAAGATACAAACTACCTACCATTCCCTAGGAGGAAGAGAGGACCACAACAGACAGATGAGCAGTTTGGTAAGTTCGTGGAGGTAATTCAAAAGTTATATGTCAATATACCTCTGTGAATGCCATACGGGTCCCCACTTATGCCAAGTACATAAGAGATATTCTTAACAAGAAGAGACCACCGCCATCCAATGAAGTGATCAAGCTAACCAGAAGAATGTAGTGCGGCCATCCTCAACCAACTACCGTAAAAGAAGAAAGATCCAGGATGTCCCACTATCGACATTTGCACAATTGGAGATCAACATTTCAATAACGCACTCGTGATCTTGGAGCAAGTGTCGGTGTGATGCCTTGCAGCAGTCTACTATAAGCTCAACCACACGCACTTGAGCCAACATCAATGTGTCTACAACTAGCCGACCAATCGGCCCGTTATCCGTTGGGCATTGCTGAAAACATCCAGTCAAGATAAGAGAGTTCTTCGTGCCGGTAGACTTTGTAGTACTTGGATATGCATCCAGACTCAAAGGTGTCACTTATACTTGGAAGACCCTTCTTAAGCACCGCCAATGCACACATTGATGTCGGGAAAGGAGAAATCAAGTTCACTATAAATGGGCAAGAAGAGCAATTCGCATTCAAGTCGAAACAAGAGCTCAATAAATCCGCAAAGATGGTAGAAGAAGATCGACAAGTACAACCACCGAGAGACAGAGGATGCATCTGGGATCATCGCGGAATAAATATTTTGGAAGGTCCAATTCGGAGGACTTTAAAAGTCCGAATCCTCGCCGGAAGGTAACTCGGTATTTATCCACATTTTAAATTGCATCTCTTATAATTTTCTTAGGCATATTTATTTCAAGCATTGCATTATAAAATTCTACGCTCCATATAAATAATTTTACGGTGTGTAACAACCCGTCAAAAATATTTTATCGTGGTGGCATAAAAAAAATTATCATTTTATGCATTTAAATTAGTTTATCTTCATTTAAATTTCTGCATTGTTTATAATTTTTATCATGGCATTTAGTGCTTGGTGGGTCCCTCACCATGGGTCCCACATGTCATAGACTACACCTCACATACATCAAATCACATAATTTCATCCACTTCCACTCACCTCCACTATCCTCTCTTTTCCACCGCCAAAACTACTCAACCGACCAAAATTTCGGATGGAGGAAAGATCACGCAATAGCATGTGAAGTGGCAGCCACATTGGCCAACTGGTGGGGCGGCCGACCCCACCATTGGGTCGGCCGACTCCCCCTTCCTCCTCTATAAATAGGCCTCCTCCCATGGCTTCCTTACACCACCCACACTCCAGAATTTTAGCCAAACCTTTCGCTCTCGACTTCGTGTTTCTGGAGAGAGTTAGAGAGAAGAGGAGAAGAGTAGGAAGAGAGAAGAAGTGAGAGAGTGAGCAAGAGTTTAGTAGCAAGTGAAGGGAAGGGATAGTGCTGAGTAGATGACCACAAAAAAATTTTAGTGGAGATCTTTGTCCAAATAGGATAAAGAAAATCTAAAATCAAGGGGAGGTTGTCAAAATCAAGACTGAAGTTTAGAGCTTTTGAAGAACGACTAACCTCTCGGACGTGACTACGGACGGCTAACCACTAACCTTGTGCTAATCCTTCTCTCCACTAGTGTTTGTTTTTGTTTCTCTTAAGCAACTTGCAGAATGAAGAGTGCCATGAAGGGACTCGTTGGAGCTGTCCGGAACATCAGGACAAGAAGTGCATCTCGCCAAAGCTCGGTGGCTGGTTCCGACATGAGTGTCGACCCACCACCGAAGCACCGAAGCACCGAAGTACTGCGGCAAAGCACACGCACCACCACCGGCAAAGATCTCGAGAGTCCTCATGAGAACATCCGATCTCACCCGAGAAGCGCCCAGGAGAAGGATATATACAAGAAGCTCAAGAACAAGCGTTTCATCCACACGCCGTCATCGATCCGACACTTACGCTAGCGACGGTATGGCTCAAGAATTTGATACAATTTTTCCACTAGTTGGTTGGACTTCCTTTGCAAACCTCAGCGAGAAGGGGATTAGGCTTTTGACCATAGAATTCCTTAGCACCCTTCGATACACGGACAATGGAGTTTATTTTAGAATGTTTGCTCTGGAATATTCTGTCTCTTGGAGAAACCTTAGTGACCTCCTAGGTTTCCCTCAAGATGCCCTCATAGATTTAAATGCAGCACTAGGTGATTTTGATGCACATAGGTTTTGGAGCAGCATTTCTAGAGCACCGTACCACTTAGCGCACCGCACCGCAGCCATAGAGCATCCTACGCTTAGATTTTTGCACCGTTGGATAGGAGCCACCTTTTTCCCATGATTTGATGAAAGCAAGATTAGAGTAGCCGACTTGCAGTTGCTATACGCAGCTGTCAAGAAACAGAAAGTGTCTCCTATCCATCTTCTAGTGAACCATTGGATGAGTGTCCCTGGTTATAAAGTAGGAAGTGTGGCCATTTGCTCGCTTATCACTCGCATTGCCACAAGCTTGAAGTTATTAGAGGGAGCTACTTTTGAGTACATTGAACATCATAGAGAATTTTATGACCTCTATACTTTTGGCCAAGGTCACTTACTCGAAAAAAGTGAATGATGTTTATTATGCAAAATATGGTGATCTTTGCGATCCGGTTACCTAACCCGGAACCGGCTTTGTATCATATGCAAAACTATCATGTTGAGTTGCGGGCGAGAACCGGTGAATGTGAGAGCACCTCGAAGAGTTCGCTCGGAGAGGGTGACAGAAATCGTGAACCCGTTTGGCGTGGTGCCGAAACCGCCCGAGAAGAACCAAGCACATGCCGGTTTCAATGAGTGCAATGTACCTCGGCACCACTCACTAAACTCATGGGTGTACCCACCACAAAGCCAACCACATCAACCATTCTATGGTTACTACCCATCATACAACACCCAGGAACATCGAGCCGGGACCATCCGAGCCAGGACCCTCACGGCCGCCAAGATACTCTTATGACCCCTTTGGTACCACCGATGAAGAAGAAGAAGCCCACCATGACTTTGAGCCACGTCGCCACTCCGATGCCACCGGTTTCATTTTCACCCAGCAAAGCACTATGATGAACAAGTAGCCTTCCAAAGACAACACCACCGCCACTCGAATCGCCATGATCGAGGTGGAATGACCGGTTCCGGTGGAACCGAACACCACCCGACATCGGGCACCATTCAAGAGAACCGGGGAAGAAGCTACCTCCATGTTGCATGGCTTGGTGGACCGTTGCACATCCACTATCCACCACCACCACCGCAAGGCTAGCTTGGGGAGGACCCCCATTATCAAGATAAGTATTTCTTTCCTTTTATTTTTAGTTTGTTTATTTTTCCTTGGTTTGTTTTATGCATTGAAAAAAAATTCAGAAAAACTAGAAAAACCCAATAAAAATTTGCTTGCTGTTTTAAGTGTGTTTACATTTCAAGTTTGCCTTAAGATGAAAACCAAATAAAGAGAGTGTGCAAGTTTGTTTTCAATTCAGTTTGCTATAAATAAAAATGTGTAGACTTGAGGATTGCATGATGGAAATGATGAATAGTTGCTCGCTCTAATTCTTTGCAAGTACCTAGCTTTAAATTTGAGTTCTCCCAAGATTTGGATACACTGTTTGACAACCGGATTTACTCTACACCCGAAACCTGTGGGAGCATATGCTTAAACTAAGTCTAGGTAGTTGACGGACATGATATGATGATAGTCTGAGCTGCTGTTCATTGTGTTCCAAAGTGCCACTAAATTTTGGAGATTTGTTTATGAAAATTATAAATGTTTCATGATGAGTTCCTTATATGACAGAGAGTTAAAATTCCTACCACAGCCAAATTTGATCATTAGAATAGGAAGCCTCCTCATTTGTTTAGGGCTCGTCTTTGTCGGCCGTGTTGTATCCTTATGAACTCATCATACGACTAAATCCTGGTTTCACACACTCACATGTACCCCCGCTACTTCTACCCCGGAAGTACACACCACAAAAAGCCTATTATTATCCATTGAAATTGTTCTACTCTTACACCGAGAGTGAACACCCAAAAATATTCCCTGTTCATTTCGCTAGCCACTTATCCAAAATCAATGCTCCGAGTGTTTCATTTGTTATCCCCGATGTGAAGTTATCAAGATTGAGAAGTGTTCCATTCAAGAAGTATTTCATTCCTTTTTGGGCTGCAAGAATTATTTAAAAAAAAGAAGAGAAAAGAAAGAAAAAAATTATGAGCCCAGTCTTTGTCAAGTTTCCAAGTTCAAGTTCCAAGAAGATTCAAGTGTTGAAGTAGTTCCAAGTTTCATCCAAATAAAGGAGCATTGATAATTCCTTTATGCACCCCTTCTCCTCCCACAAATATTTCTCTCTATTTTATATATATCATCCACATATAAAACCACACATGCACACACCGATTGGTTGTATGTTGAGTTCCTTCGGATCCATGGTTCGATCATGCCAATGCATTAGTTCTCCACACCTATGAACTCCATATAAACCTTTATTAGAGTAGGGTGAGAGAGAGAGAGAGTGAAGGCTCATCTATAAATGCCTTGAACCACAAATACTACATATTTCGAGAGTAAGAGAAAAGGCATATCTCCTTTCAATGCCTTAGAGAGGATCCAAAAATACCACATATAGAGAGACTTGAAAGGGTTGTATTAAGGAACTCGAGTTTTTATTGAAAATCTTATAAAAACCAGAACGTAGGTGGAACAATGAGCATGAGACAACAAGTGCTTGACTTAATTGTTACGTCTTTCAACTACTCAAGACCCAAGTGCGGGTAAAAGCCCCATGGTTGAAAGAAACATGAGTAAGTTTGGGAGTTATGATAGTTCACTCTAGTCCGGGGAGAAATTCTTGTTTAGAGCATGTGTGTTTGTTAAGCATGAAAGCATTGCGGCAACTCCCGATCCATCTTCGTAGCTATTTGCTCGGGGACGAGCAAAGGGTAAGCTTGGGGAGTTTGTTGACGGTTGTTAATGATCAATTTTATATGTCAACCGAGAGAGAGAAAGAGGGGTATAACTGTTCACCACCATAGACTTAGGGTTTAAACTGACAGATTCCACAAGTTTTGGTGAATATGTGTTTTCGTAGGGGATTATCAGGAAAACATCCAAGAAGGCCCACATGTCATGATTACATAGAGAGAAAGACCGAACGGGTAAAATTGTATATTTTAGAAGACTCCGTAAGGCAAACCCCGGAAGCGGGGACCCACCCGGGGGTGGTGGGTCGGCCGACTCCCTCTTTGGGTCGGCCGACCGGCCACCTCCACCAATCGTGGAGGCTCGCGGATCCCGCCTCCACCGCCTTTGAGGATGAATAATTATCGTCCGTTTAGGGTCGGTTTGATCCGATGGTGTGGTGAATCCTAGGGGGCTATATATTCGAGCCCCGGCCCCCGGTTCGAGCGAAATTCATTCAAGAATTCATTATTCGAGGTAGCCATCGCAAAGCTAGGGTTTAGAGAGATCTCCACCGAGAATTAGAATAGATACTCTAGATCTTCAAGTTCTACATAGGTTTAGACTAGATAGAGGAAGAATCGGGCGCTTGTGCTCGGAATTCCGGATCTTCATCATCGAATTGGTATTATCTTGTATCTATTCTTGTGACTTTATTCTAAATATCATTATGTTTCTATTTATTATGTTCCTAGTTTATTCTAGTTCTACATTTGATATGGTTATGATTGGTAATAAGTTTATGTATATGTTTGCAAAGCGCTTAGCTCTCTTCCGGGGGGGGGGTTAGGTGGTAGATTTCATGTAAGCATGGTGCTTAGATGCCGTTTACTCCGCAAATGCACCCTATTGGCCGGGTCGTGTGGTAGAT
Organism: Themeda triandra; assembly: GCA_018135685.1. NCBI lineage: Eukaryota > Viridiplantae > Streptophyta > Magnoliopsida > Poales > Poaceae > Themeda > Themeda triandra. The sequence continues at coordinate 186,690 of JAENPR010001022.1, forward strand.
CGCGGAAGTGACAGTTCCGTTGAGTCCTCCGTATTCCATCCCCCGTTGGTAGGTCTAGCGAGAACCAAAGTTGCGTAGTAAGTCCGCTATGTCTTGGCTTGTTATAGCAATGATCCTTATACATAGATGAAGAGTCTTTTGTCTTGTATATGATAGTGTAGAGTTGGAGTAGATGAATGACTTAGTAGATTAGAACCTGCATAGGATTTCTATTTCTTGTGCTAATCGAGATGTCAACCTACCTTTGTGAGTAGTCTATATCTAATCTCTCGTGTGATTTATACCCCGAGCTTATTACTTTATATTCCCTTATTTATCATGGTTTACCCCTCGCCAAAGTATGTGATTTGTGTAATCAATCACTCATAAGTAGTCATGTTTAGCAAGTTCATCTCATTGTTTAAGTCCGTAGTTCTTTCCTTTGAGCTAAATATAAATAACGATACCCGGAATACTTCCGGTAAAATGCTACGATGGTGTATTATCTCGTTCGCTTGCGGATCCCATATTTTTCTTGATTAGAGGAGCGGTTTCTATACCAACACTTCTGGCGCCATGCTAGGGATGACAACTTAGCGTGAGTGGTGTTAGAGGTGTCAACAGTGGTGCCAGTGGAGCTGTCGCCGGCGGCCGCGCGAACCACTGCGCCATGTTGTGATTTCTTTGCTGTTGTAGTACATGGCGAAGGAGAAACGATACCGGGTTGTGGATCCAGCGGATGGACTGGGCAGTCCCGGGCTTGGTGCCCGGCGTCCTGGCACTTGAAGCACTTGGAAGGCGATGTGCACTGCTCCCGTACGTGGTCCTCTGCCAGGCAATTGAAGCACTTGCCGACGAGATGTGGAGGTACTGGGCGCCGAGTAGTGCATCGCGCCGGTGTGGCCGCACTCGCGTTGCACCTGGTGCCGAGGCAGTTCAAGCACTTGCAAGCGCTGTGCGGTTGCAGACGCCCGCGTTGCAGATCTGCAGCGGCTTCACGGCTTTGGTTAGACGGAGGCTTGTGGCCGTCGGTCAAGGACGCGGGTGGTCTGGATGAGACGTGCGTCGCGGTGCGGCGGCCACGCCTAGAGCGCTTGGCGCGGCGGCGCTGTAGAGAGCCGGTGGTTGGAGCTTCATCGCCGGGCGGATGTAACTGGTGATTGATGTTTGTCTGGTTTGGATTGACGGTCGAGGAGGTTGCTGGCTTGAAAGGGTGTGCGGCTGGGTTTAGAGAGCTAGCCTGTAGAACGGCGGTAGCGTGGGCGGCCGCCGCTAATGGTGGAAGGTTGAAAGGGATGGGTCGACCCATCTTGTGAAGGGCTTCCTCTTCCTCGACCTGGTCTGCCAGGTTGGCTTGGAGAGTAGTGTCGTCGGCATGGTCGGCGAGGAGTTTCGTGCGCAGGGGAGGGTGGCCAGAGCTTGAAGGTGGAGGTGTGGGTGATGGAGTCGAGGACGTGCACTCTTCTCGTGTACTAGTCTTTGGGTGCCTCTCTGTGAATTGGTGGAGGATGCAGTGATGAGGTAGCAGGCAGTCGATGGGTTTAGGCGAAAGTTAATGACGTGGGCCACGCGGGAGATTGGTTGGTAGATGTACTGTGGTATGTGCAAGGTTGTGGACGCAGCTTGCGTGGGTAAAGAAAAAAGAAGGAAGAAAAATATATCCCTAACTGCTTGCGTGGATTATGTCTTCTGATCACAGTGGCCGAGTGTTTGGATGTACCCATCCGATCGAACGTTGTGTGACACGTGGTGACATGCTCGTAGCTCATTGGTAATGTGTTCCATTGGGTAGTTTTAGTTGTTATAAGTGTGTAGGCAGCGTGTTATTTTTGTGCATTAGTTAGTTTTCGACTTCACACTCGCGATTGTCGTGGGTGCCCTGTAGCACCTCTTGAATCGGTCTATTGTTGCATTTAGATCTGATGCCAGGAGTGAATAAATTTTTGCTATGATTTGGCATTTCACACCGTTAATAGAACTGGACCTCATTAGAGTAAGATGTGTTATCCTGTACGAGATTCAATACGACTATTGAGATTAGGGGTTGAGTTTATGATTAAATTTTAGAATTGTTGGATGGTTTTAGATTTGAAATCGTTGTCTTAGATGTTTCATGCCGATTGAGTTTAGGGTCAAAGGTGTCCCCTTAGTAAGAGGAGTGTTGGAGGATTTTAGTAACTACAGCGATGGCTGTGTTGTATTAGCCCTGGGTATCAGAAGCGTTGGAGGATTTTAGTTATGAAAGCAATGACTGAGTTGTACTAGGCCGATTGAGATTAGGGTTCAAGGCGTGAACTGAGTAGCAGAAGCGTTGTTGGATTTTAGAGAGAAAAGCGATTACTGATTTGCGTTTTGCCGAATGAGATTAGGGTTAACAGCGTCGCCTGAGTAACAGAAGCATTGGTGGGTTCTAGTAACAAAAGTGATTATTGATTTGCGTTATGCCGTATGAGATTAGGGTTAACAGCGTCCGCTGAGTAACAGAAGCATTGGTGGGTTCTAGTAACAAAAGCGGTGACTGAGTTGTGTTATGCCGACTGAGGTTAGGGTCATCGGCGTCCACTGAGTATCAGAAGCATTCGAGGATTTTAGTTACAAACGCGATGGTTGAGTTGTATTAGGCCGATTGAGATTAGGGTTTTCGGCTTCCCCTGAGTAACAGAAGCGTTGGTGGGTTATAGTAACAAAAGCGATGACTGAGTTGTGTTATGCCGACTGAGATTAAGGTGATCGGCGTCGCCTGACTAACAGAAGCGTTGGCGTATTTTAGTGACAAAAGCGATGATTGTGTTGTGCCGACTGAGGTTAGGCTTAAAGGCGTCCCCTGAGTAAATGAAGCATTGGAGGGTTTTAGTTACAAAAGCGATGATTGAGTTGTTTTAGGTTGACTGGGATTAGGGTTTTCGGCTTCCCCTGAGTACCAGAAGCGTCGGTGGATTCTAGTAACAAAAGCGATGACGGAGATGTGTTATGCCGAATGAGATTAGGGTTAACGGCGTCCCCTGAGTAACAAAAGCGTTGGTGGGTTGTAGTAACAAAGGCGGTGACTGAGTTGTGTTATGTCGACTGAGACTAGGGTCATCGGCGTCCCCTGAGTATCAGAAGCGTTGGAGGATTTTAGTTACAAAAGCGATGGCTGAGTTGTATTAGGCCGATTGAGATTAGGGTTTTCGGCTTCCCCGAGTAATGTGAAGCGTTGGTGGGTTATAGTAACAAAAGCGATGACTGAGTTGTGTTATGCCGACTGAGATTAGGGTGATCGGCGTTGTTTGAGTAACAAAAGCGTTGGCGTATTTTAGTGACAAAAGTGATGATTGTGTTGTGCCAACTGAGGTTAGGGTTAAAGGCGTCCCCTGAGTAAATGAAGCGTTGGAGGGTTTTAGTTACAAAAGCGACGATTGAGTTGTTTTAGGTTGACTGGGATTAGGGTTTTCGGCTTCCCCTGAGTACCAGAAGCATCGGTGGATTCTAGTAACAAAAGCGATGACTGAGATGTGTTATGCTAAATGAGATTAGGGTTAATGGCGTCCCCTGAGTAACAAAAGCGTTGGTGGGTTGTATTAACAAAGGCGGTGACTGAGTTGTTTTATGTCGACTGAGATTAGGGTCATCGCCGTCCCTTGAGTATCAGAAGCGTTGGAGGATTTTAGTTACAAAAGCAATCCTCATCAGTTGAGTCATTATCTTCTTCATCTCCTTTAGGACTCTTGCTGCAACTAGCTGCTGCCCTCCTAATACCCTTATCAATAGTCTTGCCTCTGGCTGCCCCTTCATCAGTCACATGTTCATCAATATTGTCATCAAATAGATCATCATCCTCCTCCAAGTCATAATCACTGTCATGAAACTGACATTCTTCACTGGAGCTGTCCACATCCTCATGATCTTGTGCCTGTCCATCATCATCATTTGCCAGCCCTTGATCATCATCATCATCTGTCTGCCCTGCCCCACTTCTTCTCTTGCTGCTCTTACCTGGGCTAAGAACTTTGGGCAATGAAGCAACAGGGTTGGCAATTACATCATCCCATCCAGCACCAGTTGTCATTGCTTCATGATCCAAATATATCACTAGTGTCTTGACCCTATCAACCATTGAAGCCATAATTCTTGTGTCCCTGTCATTAACTACCAGCCTGAGGCCACCTGGAAATCCCTGACCAGGGAGTAGCCAAAACACCTTCAAATGGGGGTTCTTTGGGTAGTGAAGCAAGAAAGTGAGATCATGAAAGCTCTGAGGGCTAAATTTTCTGGCATCCACATGATCAATGTAGCTCACTCTGTCATCCAAATAGCACCTATCTCTACCATGACCAGAAAAAAAAACCATTGTGATGTAACTCGAACGTGAACTCATGATTATTCCCACCTACAGCAACAAGAATAGAGCACAACAAATTAAGTGGGGGGTGCTAAAACTGAAATCACAGGAGCAACAGTACAATCCCTAACCCTAGAATTCACAAATCGGTTGATTCTACAAAATCCACGGCCGATTCTCAACTACTCATGACCAAAACACTAACAACATCATTAAAGATTGGAGCTTCCACAAACTTACTGTAATCGGGTGGCGGCTGCCCTTCGCGCCTCACTCTCGCCTTCATCCTGCGGGTTCACCGTGATCGCCGGGGATCGCTGGCCTCAAGGAAGGGAGATGGGACCATCGTGACTGCTCAACCGTCCAATCCCGCCGCCGATTACACGCCTCGGCCGCCTCTCCCGCACCCGCCTCTTCGCCTCTCCCGCGCGAGGAAAACGAGAGCCCAAACCCTCGGTTAGGGCAGGGGTGTGGGGAATGGAAATGCGGGGGGGCTTCTTTGCTAAATGGCCAGGGGCCAGCCGGCTCACGCGCGGCGCACGTGACCTGGGTGGCCTTGTTGGGCCGGCCCATGCCACGGTGGCCAGTCCACAGTGCCAAAACCGGGCTTCAAAACCGCTGCTGGACCCAGCGTGAACGGGCTCCAAAGTTATCTGGGCCAGATGTCCGGTTTCTGAGTTCGCGAACCCAAATGAGACGAGGGCGCAAGTTCATGTACCTACAGTGCATTTAACTCTTTCACTATCCTTGAATAGTACATAAAGTTCAAATGATTGTCAAAAAGAAATCTGAGCACCCCAATTTGTCAACTAATATGTTGGCAAGTTCATATTTAATTCTTTGTGTAGTATTTATTAGCAAACAAATTAAGGTGGACGTTGCCTTGCAGCAAATTGCAACACAATGACAAATTTCTAGCAAAGAAATTGGTCCTAGTAGTACTCCTTTCGTTGTAAATCATAAACCGCTTGAACTTTTCTAGATGTATAGTTTTTGTTATACGGCTAAATATATATATACAACTAAATATATGCATACTTTTAAATTGAAATAGAGATAATAGTATATTCGCATTGCATATTACGCAACTAACCGACCAACTTGGATATTTCTACTTCTGTTGCATTGCACCAACGTCACAGACATGGGGTGCCATGTGCTGCACTGCACCTTTTTAAGACTAGTGGAATGGCGCACACTTGCACGCCCAGAGCGAAACGATGAGAGTATCAATGATGGAGGAAAAATAGATATGACAAAAAATCATCAGAAGCACATGAATCATCAGACCAATCATTGAGGTTTAGTTACATTTTGGGGGAAAAAAGCAACATAGATGAGGTCAATATTTCATCTACCTAATCTATAGAAATACCATTGGCGCATAACAATCAACCATGTGAACATAATATCTATGGTTTGTGCAGTATCCTATATTAGATAATAAATAAACACACGTGTGTTAGGTAATTCCAAAGTTGCACATTTTCATGTACAACTATTTGCTACATATGAAGGAAATATGTATACATGGTCATCGTGCTTGTACCCTCACTATTTTGAAGCCATAGCTATAGGCCCTTCTCGTTAGTATTTAATTGCAACCTGCAACGAAACCAAGAATCAAGTTCACACGGGGCTACCTAAAATATGTGGGTTCATCAGAAGAAAAGGCAATGGCAAAGGAAAAGGCACAACTTGAAGATGCTTCAACTATCATCACAACCACAAAAATGATTACAATAGAAACTTTTGAGATTTGTTTTCTTAATTTCAGAAAAGGCTAAACCATAAACAATGCTTGTTTGCATAAAAAATGATTCAATATCCATTTTATTTCATCAACAAGTGATGATTAATGTACAACCATTTCAGTTTGCAAGCATTGTTTGTGGGAGACCCTAGAATCCAATACGAAACAATGTTAAGCGGGGAGAAAAAGCGGGAGCCAAAACTCGAAGCGTAAACAATGTTAAGGAAACACAAAGACAATATGTTGGATAGATAGATTACAATATGAGAAAGAATGTACTTAGATGTGTACATGCTACATATGTCGTTGAATGATGCAAAGTATATACAAACAATAAAATTGTAGGTTCAATGTGGCCGGGAAGAATATGGACTTTTCGAGATCTAAATGGCTATAACGGGTTCTTGGTGATCAAATTCTTATTGGGAACCCCATATTGGATTGATCATCCGTTAGGTAGTTGAGATTGAGCACGAATTAAGCTTCCGCCGCATACAATACTGTTCATTTTGATGCTCATGTGGCGCAATGAGAGCTGCACCCTTTGTGCATTAGTCTTTTCTCTGTTTGAGCTTGCCTTTGTAAGATACGATCGTCAAAAAAGGGTAGATATATCAAGTCCGATTAGCCAATTATGAAGAGCTTTTAAGCATAAATGAACTTGCCGGTAAATCGAAAAAAAGGATGCGAATTAGGGAGATAAATGTTAATAATCTATTAAAGGAAGTGGCATAAGAGTATTGTGGCAGTTGATTGTTGGAGCAAATGTAGGGCAATAAATTGCACTATAATTACACTAATTTTATATTTCACACACCGCAAACAAACGCATATTGGACCAATAATTGAACTATCTTCCAGTTCAACACGAAGTGCTTTTTTTGTCTACTTGAGTTCAAAAGTTAAGATTTGGCCATGTACAGGAGACCAAGGCACATGGTAATAAAATATGTGCCTCGCATGATTAGAAACATATTTTAGCAAATATAAGCTAACATCAAGACAGAAAGAAATAAGGTTACAAGGTTACGTAAGAGACTCCTCCTTTGGTGGTCCATCGATTCACAGTCCTTGCCGGAATAATAGAACCGAAAGACACCCATGGAATTATCGGATTGCCTATATAACTAACTCGACATCAGGTCCATGTGTCCTACTATTAGTTTCAGAATCCCACTCCCTTTGGCAAAGGAAGGAAGGGATAGTAGAGAAAGCACTTAACTACACTATCAAACATACCAAAGCAAATTGTCATTGCCCTCTCGTCGCTCCAAAATCTGCTTTGATCGATCGAAGATCCCGCTCCACAATATCACCATGTTGGAAACACTTCTCAAATACATTTGATGCAAATTTATTTTGGCTCATGGTAACAACCCCGCCCAAATTTTAGTTTAGTAATAATTTGGCTCCTCTCATGAGCTTTTCCTCTTTCTAGAACATGCTTTGCAAAAGAAATAGAGAACATCAAATATTGGAAGGGTCGAAGGAGCAACGAGTCCAAGGATCCACTATATCAGTTACAAACAAATTTTACCTCGTGTAGCATAGTTGCCATACCGATCTTGCACAAGGGCTCACGTCCGGTGCAATATCTCATGCATTATGCATTGGCCTTGTGAGTTACCATCACAATGCTTGAAAACCCCGTGCTTGAGAATAATAGTCATTGAAGAATGCACCACAATGCATCACCAAATTCTAATAGATTATTATTGTAAATTCACCCGATTGTGGTGACATCGGGTTAGTGCAAATATACATGTCAACATGGGCCCGACAATCAAAACATTCCATAGTTTCTCTCGAGTTCTGTATGTATCCATTCGGAGGAAAGAAAGGAAGAGATGACATTGAAGCAAACCAATAAGTCTAATAGAAACCGAGAGCATGGGCCCTTCGTCCCATCCGGCACTCTCACAATTACCAGGCATAAATATCTCGCAAAAAAAAGTAGATTACTAAATAGGGGAACTCTAAATAGGGAAAATATAAACCAAATATTTGACTAATTGTCAAGAACCTTCGTAACGACCAAAGAAAATAGCAATGACCAAAGTTCAATTCTAGCTTATCCTCATGGGAAAAAATGATCATATTGAATATCCAAGTAAGGCTAAATCTAAACAGGATGTTCAGCAGTGGGCATAAACACTCATATGGCATATATGGTTACCTCACATGGATAGATTATGCAATATAGATTGATCATGTGCCCTTGACCATCCACACGGGGTTTGGAGAGCTTCGGTAACAAAGCACCAACAATATCTTGCATGGCGAGGAGCCCGAAAAGCAATTAACTATTAGTTTCATACGCATCTCAATGAAACTATGCAGAACAGTTTCATTCATAATCTAACCAAGCTAGCACAAGGATGCGCCAAAGCTCGTAGCACGGGGAATGACAAGAGGCAGGTAAAAAGATGAGCCAAAGCCGGTGGGAAAGAAACTTGTGCCATATGATTTAAATTCTAATTTTCATCCCTCTTGTATTAATAAGGAACCTAAAAGTGACCTAAATACAATCTTAGAGAATGTATAAAGTCATCATGTGGTGGACTTGAACACTTTGCTATGAAAATCAAGCAACCACATCCGTTGCGTAAAGGATCTTAATAAGAATTTTAAAAAGAGGTGATGCTTCACCTGGAGCATAGTAAATTGTTGTTGGATGCCCCGAATTCCCAATTTCGTCACCCTACATTTTGTGGAAAACAAGAACATGAGGAAATGGATGAAGAGAATCTAAGCGAAAATAAATAAAAATGTGACAACAAAGCCATAACATATACATCTATACTAACCTATAGACTGTATTGACCAACAGAGGCAATGACAACATATCTTCATTTTATTTTAGTTCCCATAAGTGAAATCCTCTCACAGCAGCCCTGAAAACTGAAAGTGCAGAAAACTCGGTGACCTCAACTCTGAATGAAAAATGTGAAGAGGCAATTGATCGAACATGCTGCAAGAGCACCGTACCTAGCCTCTTGTTGCCGCCGAGCCCGATCCTCGATGCGGCGGGTGGTGGCTGCCCACGCGCCGTTCATCTCCTCCGGCAAGGCGAGCACCGATCGGATCCCCCGGGTGAACCAAGCCCGTGCAAGGAGGTACCTACGGGTTGGGAGGTTTTGCGGCGTAGGAGTTGGTGACGTCCTCTCGCGCCATGGCGGAGGCGCCGAGCGGAGGAGGAAGCTCGCGCGCCGCCGTCATGAAACCCTAAGTCGCCGCCGTCACGAAACCCTAGGCCGCCGTCGCGCACCGGCCAGCCGCCCCTGACCGGGATCATCCGCGAAAACCTCTCGCTGCAAAGAGGCAAAATGCTCCATCCACTCCCGGGTGTGGACAACCAAAAAAAAAGTCGAGTTCAAATCCATCCAGAAACCGGCATGAAAATGCAAAAATTTCGAGTCACTTGGGCTGCGTAAAAGAATCAAAATCCACAAAAGCTAGAGACAAAATCCACCTCCAACAAACCCTAGGACATGAAAGACTTGAATTTCTCACCTCCACCCGACCTCCGCGTTGGACCGGGAGGCCGCCGTGTTCGAGTCCGCAGCAAAGACCACCACTCCGAGAGAGAAGGGGACCGAGCGGCGTGGGACCCGCCCTAGCCGCGTGTTCGTCGACGGAGGTGCGAGGAGGCTCAGCCCGGAGATGGAGGTAGAGGGGAGGGGAGGGAGGACGCCGCAGCCCACGCCGCCGCCGCCGGTCGCGTTGTCGCCGTGCCGGACCGGAGGAGGAGGAGCCGCCGCGCCGGCGGCGCACCCGCGCCGCGCCGCGTCGCCGTGCAGCGGCCTGCCCGCGCGCGCTCGCCACGCCGCCGGCCACCGAGCTGCTCGCCACCGCGGTCGGGCGCGGCGGCCCCGTTAGCCGAACCGGCCGCCGCGCACAAGACGCCCGCGCCGCATCCGGGGAGGCGGTGGAGGCGACGGGACGGAGAGGAGAGAGGGCGCCCGGCCACCCTGCGCCGCCCGCGTCCGGGCCGCGGGTCGGCGGTGCGCCGGCCGCGCGCGCCCGCCGCCCTCGCGCATCTCGGGAGGCTGGCCGCCGTCGCCGTGTACACGGGAGGAGAGACGGGGTGGGAAGAAAGACGGGAGGTTGGGGATTTTTTTTTTTTTTTTTTTGTTTTGAGGGGAGGGCTCAATTTATATGAAGGGAGGCGGGGGGTAAATGAAAAAAAGCGACGTTTTCTGAATTTTGTCTTCTTCGGGCGACGGATTTCTATTTTATAGGGGCCTAAGCGAAAAAAAAAACAGACCTCAGTTACTGTTCACAGGGGACCTGGGTGCAGGAGACTGTGATTTCAAGAAGAAAAAGGGCCTTTTTGCAAAAATGCAACTGGAGCGACGTGGACGGTCTCGTGAATTTGGAACGACGTGGCCCCGAACACGGAGGCGACGTGGAGCCGCCGCAGCCAAGTAAAAGAATTTAATGAGGACGTGGACACGCCCAGCGATTTGCAAGCGACGTGGATAGAGCCCCGTTGCAGCATTCCTTTTAGAACGACGTGGCCAGCACCGCCGTTCAGCAACCAACATAGGATGAATGGTGGTAATTCCGAGTGATCGTTGCTCTTCAAACCTCTGCCGTGGAATCCTCACCGCCCTCAGACCAAAGGGTCTGTTCAGATCAGATTGCTGCACTGCATCTCCAAAGGGTCACTGAATGAAGAGCAATAGCGGCCCCTGCAGTGAAAAGCCTGCGGAGGGTAGCACCGCCAAAATCTGCTGACGACAACACTGGCATATGCATGCTGGACTACTTGTCTCGTAACATACACATATTGTATATAAATCACAACTAATTGTTATCTTGTATATATAAAAAAACGAGACCGGGCGGGGGTGACACCCCCATCCGTTTTTCATTAAGTAGAAGACCGAAGTCCCCCGGCCTCGGAAAAACCCCGAACCCCAGCCCCGCCCAGACACTGTGAATGGACCCCGTGGGGAACCGTAACCTGGGCCTTAATGCCACCTCGGCCGGAACGGGCCGTTCCACAAGTGCTTTGGCACACGGGGCTAGCGAGGGATTTTTATTACCACAAGGCCCTGAAATTCGCCCCTTCGGCCAGCAGCATGCGTGACCTGGGGATCGATCCCAGGACCTCGTGGGTGCCTCGGGAGTCCTTAGCCGACCGGTCTAAGGTCCCTTGGCGTTATCTTGTATATATATTCTTCACAGGGGCATCTTATGGACTTCCGTGGGAGGTGCGCTTTCGATTAATTAAGGGGATCTGTGAGGGTGTGGGTTATCTCTTCACCAACAGCGAATTATTCACATGGATCTCAAACCTGATAATATACTACTGGATGATAGCATGATGCCTAGGATTGCAGATTTTGGTATATCGAGACGCTTCACTGAAAACCAAAGCAGGGTTATTACTGAAAACAAATTTGGAACATTGTAGGCTACTTAAATCTCTATGAATTAGGGAGGGGTGGAAGGCTTGGGTGGTCAGCAGAACCAGCCTTTAAATAGGCAGCCCAAGTTCGAATCCCCGCGGTGCCACTCTCGTTAGGAATTTCGAGGGTAGACACCGGCTGGGCAAGAACCCAGTCCCTATGCGTTCTCATAACGCGGGGGACTAACCTAGCCTCTGGCCCCTATTTAAATCTCTATGAATCACTAACATTTATATTGAGTACCAGTGCTGCATAGGCATGCTAAGAGCCCACCACCAGGCTCCACATTAACCCTAGGGATACCCTTTTGCTGCCGCCGCCCTCCCAGCCTCCCGCGCCGCAATCCTCCTCCACGCGAGTACGCCATACGCGACTCCGCGTTCGCAAGCCGCGCACAACGCGAGAAGCGGCGACGCCTCTTCCTCCTCCTCCCATCTCACTCTCTCTCACACACTCTCTCTCGATTCTCTCCCACAGGCCACCATCGCCCCATCTCTCCGCGTCGAGCGCAGCAATGGCGGCGGCAAAGCTCGCTCCTTCTCGCCCGCCTCGGCAGTCGGCACCACCAGCCTCCTCCAAGCTTCCAGTGCGCCAGCCTTGAGCGCGAGGTGGCGTCCACCTCCTCTTCCTCCACGCCTGGATCTGGGAGCGACAGCGGCGGCTTCGTCATCCGTTGAGGTGCGCGCGGCGGGTCAACCTCCACCGCGCCGGCCTTGCTCCACCCCAGCCCCCACCACGGCACCACCTACGACTTTGTCCCTGCCTCCCCTTCCCTCTCTATGGGCCTTGGGCCGGCCCGGCCTGTCTGGCAGGCCGTGCTTATCGGGCCGATACGACACGAAAAAAGGCCCCGTAGGCCGTGCCTGGGCCGAAGGCTAGGCCCGCGTGCCTTATAGGCACGGCCCACAGGGCCGTGTGCCTTCTCGGCCTGTAGGCTATTGGGCCGTGCCAGCCCGTTGCCCATCTATGGATGCAGTCTCCAATGTAAAGCAAAGTCGTCCGTTTACCTAGGATGCTCGATTGACCTAACGCACGTCCTGTCACACGTGGCAACTGCTCTGGAATTTGACCGTGTTTACGCTATCCGTTCCGAGGGACATATCACAAATAAGACAAACCGGCGTGTGGGTAAAATAAGTTGTCTTGTGCTTCTTCCGTTCCAGAAAACATGCAATTCTTATATTTCGAGAAGTCAAATATTGTAATTTTTGACTAAAATTATATAAAAAATATTAACACTTATGAGACAATATAAACAACATTAGATTAATTATGAAATATATTTACATAATAAATACATTTTGAGACATAAATGTTAATATTTTGTATATAAATAAACTTGGTCAAAGTTGACATAGTTTGACCAGCATGTTTTTTAGAACGAAGAGAGTTTAAGATTTGAGTCAAACATTAGAAATATAAATCATGAATAACTTCTACTCTCTCCGTCCATAAATCATGCATTGGTGTGATGTTCTCCCACGTCTCTCATTTGTGGCCATTCCTGTGAAATTGCCTGTGAGCTAGGTCAGAGTGAAATCTGAAGATCACATAAAATTGTGAGAGAAAACTACATAATGAAATTAACTAAAGTGTATTCTATCCAATCCTAATTATCACTGTTTTAGGAACTCCAATCCCCCAATCAACACTGGGCAAAACATGATATACGAGGCACGATGCCTTGAGCCCACTGCCAAAGGCCGTATACGAGGCACAATGCCTTGAGCCCATTGCCACTGCCGTGGGCCAAATCAGTAGGACCAAGGCCCACTAGGCCACTAGACAGCAGCCGCGCTTGTGGACTACGGATGATGGCACCGAGGCGGCCAACGACCCGGCGGCGACGTCGATCTCCTCACTCTCCGTGCTGGCGGCCACCCGCCCCTTGCCGACTCTCACTTTGTTGGTCAGTAGCTCCCGATCACTCCCCCAGGTACCCCTTTCCTATCCGTTCCCATCATCTGCGTCTGTTTCCTAACTCCCCAACGCCATAGTATAAAAAAAAAAAAAAAAAAAAAAAAAAAAAAAAAAAAAAAACCTCCCCAACGCCATGCCATGTCGATGCCAACACGGAGCCATAATATTCGTTTTCCATTGTTCATTCCGTGAGTGCTTTAGTTTGCGAAACTCTTGATAATTTATATTGGTTGGTTGATGCGGACACGCAGAAATAGTTCAGCCCTTAACCTATTTTTTTGTCCTAGCAATGCAAATCAAGCATTTCATTATAAAATCTTCCAGCAGCAGGTTAATATTTCTCGCGCCGTGATGCAAATCAATAAATCATGTTTTTCTGCCTTCCTGTTGAGACGATGTGGTTAGCCTGTAGTTATGGCTTCCAGAATCATCATAAACAGGGAATGGACCAGTACTGAACTCGTGATTACAGCATATGTTCCCTCCCCTTTTTCCTACCAACCCAGAGATGAGATGAGCACCATGCCTTCAGTTAGTTTAGATTTCCTCACATGTTGCTTGCATTTTGAATTACAGTATCGCCTTCAGTTGTCACCCTGATGCCTCAGACCTTCAACATCACATAGTTCAGTTTCAGATTTTACCCCTGCTAAGAGATCTTGCTTCAGTCTTGATCTGTGATTCTGTATCTCTGAATAATTCTTACCCAACCTGCTGATAGTTCCTAGTTCCAAGAATTGTTATAAAATTCGTTCTTCAGTTAATGACTTAATGCATAAAGGTTTTTGCTTGGCGTTTTGAACTTTTTTATAAAAAAACGAATCAGCGTTTCAAACTTCAAAACAACATTTAGTCGTTAAGGTTCAAAACAAAACCGAACTCATAGGCAGTAAATTTACCTTTTTTCATGAAAAAATCACGTTACTTCCCTTCTCCAATCTACTTTAGTTATTTCCTATGATCCCTTTATGTGCAACCTGTACAAAACTTAACCATAGCTTTTTCAGCAAACTTCTGACAGTTTTGTGCAACATATGCTTAAGAGATTTATTCTCGACTGAAGTAGCAACTGAAATTTGGTGTATTCGACAGTTAGACAGTCATAGTTCAATCATTGTAATTTCTCTATTCATAATATTCTTGACATTTTTTAGAGGGATTTATTCTTGATTGAAGCAGCATATAAAATTTGGTTTCTCAAGAGTCATAATTCAATCATGATCACTTTTTTCACTCTTACATTTGTAGTATTCGAGTAGGTTTGCTTGAGGAGTTTTTATGGCAAGATCATACAGCAAAATCTCTCTCAAAAGAAAAAAGATTATAGAGCAATACAAGTAATTTAACGCATTTGAGTCTTCTACTGATCGTCCAAGCCCTAACATTTCCACTGTATATGTAGTTTGTTAATAAAAGTGAGTCAAGACCTTGGTTTGCCATGCAAAATATTTGAAAAGAAACCACAAACCAGAAAGCAACCGCTTGCTGTGTACATACTTGATTTTGTTGCAAAAATACTAACTCTGGGAGTTACTGTGATCAACTATTTTCAAAAGTTTCATCTAAAAAAAACTATTTTCAAAAGCTTTTCAGAAAAAGCTGCAACCAAAGTTGAAGCTATTTACTTATGTCAAAGCTGTTGTTATGGTACAATACATTCCCTCTCAAGTACATTGTTAAAGCAGGTATCCATCTTCTTCTGATCTTTAAGCATCAATGTTTATCTGTTAATAGTGCTGCCACAACACGAAACTCTCAATAGTACTATACTACTATTGCTATAGTCCCCATCGGCTATTCCTTAAAAGGGTGCTTCAGAGGCCATGTGCATGTAGATTAGGTGGCAAATTATTTTCACAGTCTAAGAATAGAAAAGGCCCTCTAGGTCTGAGTTCTCTGTTTGTTTACTTTAATTATAATTTGGCAGCTTTAAATTTTTGTTCCTGTTTTTGCCTTTACCTGTTTATTCATATTGAAAGTTGTGACACAAGAAAGGGCGCGTGAGCTGCTTTCCCTTGTCCCAATTGTTTTATACTTACAAGAAGCCTACAAAAACGTTTGATACAGGAATATCCATATTTTGGGCTTAATCACATGGCATCACCATCATGACTCTTTAACCAAAGCCTCATAGATAATCAACTCTACTATACTAATCCTTGGGAGGCGAGTTTTGGTTCCTTCTGGGTGCATTTGAAGAAAGTACAGATGTCCATTAACCCATTCAGTTTCTATCAATATCTCCAATTGAAATTAATACAACTTGAATCTTTTCCCCTACGTATCCACAATGTAAACGGTGGTTTATTCAAGATATTTTATGATGTCGTTTAATTGTCATTAGCTGTTTAAATTTTAAACACAAGATCACTCAAAATGAATAAAGATTCTCATTTGGTTCGTCGGCTGCATCCCCTCCCTCCGTTGGTTTGCCATTGCTCCGGCTCGTCAAGCTCCGATGTTGCGCTGCTTCTTGCTCCGGCCACCAATGTCGCGCTTGGCTTCACCTCAAGCAGCCGCCGCCGAGCATGTGATGCCTCTGAACCTGCGCCATCGTCGTGGTCTTGCTCCGCCGCTGTTTCCACCGTTGTGATGTTGTCTTGTGGACGGGTGGGGAGTTCCTCTTTGTTCTTGCTATTGTTTTATTAGTTGTCGTGTTTGTGCTATGTTCGTGACCACTCTCTCCGTGGTTGTGTTGTAGTCACCGGTCTCGGTTTCTTCTTCTTAATAAAAAAGACGCGTGAAGTCGTGTTCGAGAAAAAAAAAGAAAAAAAATAAAGATTCTCATTTCTGTGCCTCTCGGTACTTCGATGTTTTTTTGTCCTGTATGACGGTCAGTCCATAGCCATTAGCCCATCACAGAAGGATTTCGACTCATAATAGGTGTTTTTTTTTTAAGATCTCTTCATGACATTTGATCGTACGTTATACAGGCATGGCTCAGCTAGAACCTTCTCCATTGGTGCTCAACAATTGGGAACAGGCTGTCCCAGTCCCACCTCTGAATTGAGATTATCAGCTACTCCCTCCGTCTCAAAAATAATCGTACGTTTTCTGTTTAAAATTTTTCTCAGAAATAAACGATCACTATAGGTCTGGCACCTAGTCTGCAGTCTGCACCACGAAGCACTAGCTGGAAGTAGCCAGAAGCTTGTATGATCAGGGTGGGAAAATGGATAAAAAAAATCAACTCAACGCAAACTGATGAACTTCTCGCTCCTTTTGCATAGAGCCGCAGGCCACAGCTGTACTCCGTCAGTTTTTTTGGTACTTTTGTCATTTTGCTTTTACCTTGATTTTTGTGTCCAAATCTTAGCCAGAAGCTTGTATGATCAGGGTGGGAAAATGGATAAAAAAATCAACTCAACGCAAACTGATGGACTTCTCGCTCCTTTTGCATAGAGCCGCAGGCCACAGCTGTACTCCGTCAGTTTTTTGGTACTTTTGTCATTTTGCTTTTACCTTGATTTTTGTGTCCAAATCTAGATGTTCAAATATTTGTGAGACGGAGGAGTACACTTTTGCAGTCCAACCACAGAGGGTTAGTCAAAAGAGAGAGAGGATCACAGAGCCCCAGCAAACCAAAACCCCGCCATTCTTGTGCCATTTCTGCCCCAAACCAAAATCTCTCTCCCTCTCTTTTCTTCCTCTGTACTAATTTGCCCCCAATTCAAAAATCCTTTCCTTGATGACTTCTCTTGGTATTCCTGGTGCCTGCTAGTAACCGGACACAAGCCAAATCCAAACTAGAATAGGTGTCTGTTCCTGTCCACCTTCCTCCGCCAACCAAGAACAAGAAATTTTTACCCAGCAAGCAGGTTCCAACCAAGAAGAGAGTTCTTCAAATTCAGCATGGAGGGAAGGGAGGGCATTGCAGTGGCAGGTGGTGGCCATGAATCCGGCCACCACGGTCTGTTCAGAGCAGACATCTCCATGACAGAGGCGCAAGAAGCAGCAGCCAAGGAGTACCCGTTCTCTCCCTCCTCGCCGTCGACGTCCCCCACTCCGTCCCCGCCGCCGCCAGCTGTGGCGGCTGGCCATGGTGGGGAGGACGCCACTCCAGTTCCGCTAGCCTGGAGTCTGGGCGGGGACAACACGCCGAGCGAGGCCGCCGGGAGCAACGGCGTGCAGACGGGGACGGCCGCGCAGGCTGAGCACGCCAACCTCAGCTCCGGGCGCCGCCGCGGCCGGCCGCGCGGTTCCGGGAGGCGCCAGATCCTCGCCACCCTAGGTCAGTCTGCACCCCTCAAATGCAAAGCTTCATCATTTTCTTCTTCGGTAGCTCCAAAATTTCATTTCTTGATTTGTAGCTTCTTGCATTGTTTGCTCCCCTTGTTGATTTCTGTTACATTGCTTGGATGGGGTCCAGTTAGGGTGATGTGTAGTATGTGCTTTTCACACTCACAAGAGGGTTACAAGTCAAAATATCCCTTACCTGTTACCACAGTTCTTCTGTTCGTCGCATTCATCTTTTGTGTTATTAATTGCTAATGCGATTCTCATATTTTTATCCCCTTTTTCCTTCCAATTTTTTGCGCGCATTCTCTCAGAGATTTTTCCTGGGTGGCTTACCTAATCAATCTAATCTTTAAATTTCTCACCGATTAGCCATGATTAAAGTCTCTTTCATCATTGATTGAGTAGTTAAGTTACTTAAAAATTGTTCATTTCGCTGTCTGAATGGTGTTCATCCAATGCAAAAGGGGAATGGTACGCCCTGACAGCCGGAGGTAGCTTCACGCCTCACGTGATCATCGTGGGTACTGGGGAGGTAAGACATGTGTTCGATCATCATCTGCAGCAGCTAGGTTGGCATTGCTTGACTAGTGCGCAGTGATTGGCTTAACGGTGACTCTGAGCTTTCTTGTCCAATTCGTTGGTAGGATGTGGCGGCGCGCATAATGTCGTTTTCTCAGAAGGGTCCTCGCTCGGTCTGCATCCTCTCTGCAAATGGGACAATCTCTAATGTAACACTGAGGCAGCCATCTGGTAGCACCTTCACTTATGAGGTATGGCCCTGTTGAGTGTTACTCTCTGTATCTTATCATTCTCCTTGTAATGTTGAGATTATATAGAACTTATAAGCTCTCTAGACAAATTCGGTGTATTTAGTTTTAGAGTTGTCTATTGGCACCATCAAGCATAGCGAGTAACTTAGGTGCCAATGATTTTTTTTGTTGGAAAAATGTCAACTTTAATTGGATCTTTCATTCAGACCTAGATTTAGCAATGCAAGTCACATTATTTTGACTTGATTGTGGTAAAAATTAAACAGACAAACACTTACTGTCGTAGATTCAGGCAGGGAGATTATTCAAGTCTCCCATTCCACTTTCTCTTCGATTTTGTTGTATGCCTCCTGTATGTCCACTATTGGTTTGATTTAACTCAGGCAACAGAAAGACTTTTTAAGTTCTGATTCTAATTGTAACAATACATAGAAAAACCTTAAAGGTATAAATGGCCATGACTTCTAAAATCACCCATATGTTGGAAAGTGACCCATATGTTGGAAGGTGACAACTTCAATCTCCAAGTTGTTCCATCACTATAGGATCACAAAGATGCTGTGCACATGTACAATTGAGTTTGTGCTACTTAAGGGCACTGATGTGTTTCTGATCTTCAGGGCCGTTTCGAGATTCTGCAATTGATGGGCTCCTTCACAATGGCTGAGGAAGGTAGGAAGAGGACTGGTGGGCTCAGTGTCTCTCTTGCTGGCCCTGATGGCCGCGTAGTTGGCGGTGTAGTCGCTGGGATGCTGCGTGCTGCAAGTCCTATACAGGTAGATGTGACTGAAACCTGAACCATTTTTGGATGCAGTCACACTGAACACGTCAGAACACAAAACATCCATTCCTTGTTGATTCAGTGCAAACTGTAACATATCAGTTCACAGATTGATGGCAAATGCTGAGCTATATATATCGTTTGTTGATTCTCTATCGGAAAACTTGGCATGGCAGGTGATCGTGGGGAGCTTCCTGCCCAACAGTCTGAAGCAGCATCAGAGGAGGATGAACTTGCATCAGCAGCGGCAACCACCTGCTGTCCCGGCACTACCGGCACCACCAGCACCTGTGGCTCCCCCTTCTGTGCTCACTGCCGCCATGCCAATCTCCCAGGCAGGTCCCGGCAATGGCTTCCACCACGCACAGCCACCCTCCACCGTGCCTCTCCAGCCCCATGGCAGCGCGGAGCATGGCACCATGAACCTGAACACGACGATGGATTTCACCATGGTTGGTTGGCCTGCGAGCTCCCCGCCCATGCCACACACGGTCTCTCCTGACATCAACGTCAGCTTGACTCCCCTGGAATAGAAGAGAAGAGCCGGCTATGGCGGTTGAGTGGCTGACTAGTTGCCATTTGTTTTGTCGCCTCTTCCCTGACAGGCTGACACATTTTGGTATGTCGGGCATGGCTCTTGAAGTAGATGCTAGATTAAGGACGGTTTAGCCAAGATCAGTAGGATGTGGTAGATGCTCTAATCTGTCTTAAGAGGAGACGCCAGTTTCTGAAACAGTCGGACAGACTATTGTGCCGTCACTGACAGTTATCTAAATTCTGCTTCGGCCATCATTGTGCCATTGCAGTCGTCCAGTTTGTTATCCTTCATTCCTGATGTATCTTGTTTGTGTCCATGTTTGTGCTCTGCTTACTGAAGGTTCTTGGCACGATTCACAGCTCAATGCGGTAAGCAGTTAGTATTAAGTACCTCAGCAGGATTATTGCAATATGACTCCTTATCCCCGTCTTACGGAATGCCCCCAGTCTTAAGGAATGCGTTTTTTTCTCCCTCCAACATATACGTCGGTGTTTGGCTGATAGTTTCCAAGGATGATGGTTAATAATTCAGGCTCATAATTTCAAGAGAAGTAGCATCTTTTCTAATACCACAGGCCCCAAATCACAAGAAACACTCTCCCAATCTTGATTTTTTTTGTCGAGATAGGAAAAAATCACTCTCCACTAACTCTTAATCCGAGATTCTCTTTAGGAGAGATTTTAAGAACAGTTAAAGAACACAACATATGTACTTTTATTTTTTTTTCTCGAATAGAGCATTACGTATCTTTGTATTAAGAAGAAAGAAAATTTATACAAGAGAGGCCGTTGCTCGGCCCGACCAGCACCTCGAACAACATATACTTCCATTTTTTTAGCCACATCAAAAAGAGATTCTATTTTAAGAGCGGATTTAAAATGATTAAAAAATCTAACAAATATAGTTTCATTTTTTTAGCGACGTAAAAAGCATGAACTATTGAAGCAATTGCACTTGTACATGAGCCCTTTCCACAAAGAAAACAAAGTTTGCGACACCTGATGCCGCCAATCGGCGGTCGCCACGCGAGCACGTGTGCGCCGCGTCACGCGAGCAAATGGATATATTTCCATTCCGTTCGAGCCCAGCCGAGGTGGCGTCGTCATCCTGACTCGTGACGCGTGCTCTAGATGTCGCCGTCTTCTTCCGCCACCTTCGCTCATCTTCTAGACTCCTCCCGCGCTCCTCCACCGCTCACCTCCACCTCCCCTATAAATCTCACTCCGGGGCAGAGAGAGAACAAGACCCACCAGCGCAGCAGCTCAGTCCAGCACACACCATCTCATCGAATCGAATCGGATCGATCCTCATCTCTTGTGCGAGGTCAGCAGAGAGCAGCACCAATGGCGGCGTACATGCGCGTGACGCACCGCGACGAGGAGGGCAAGAAGGTGACGGAGAAGCTGCCGATCCCGGTGCCGCGGCGCCGGGACACGGCGAAGTACTTCGAGCGGAAGCTGGAGGAGCAGGGGCTCCACCGGTGGGAGCGGCACCCGGCGAACGCGCCGCGCGGGGTGGGCATCGGGACCCCGCCGCCCAAGTCCGGGCGCGGCGGCAAGTTCACCTGGGAAGGGCCTGGAGGCGTCGTCGAGGGCCAGCTCGACCCGGCGCCGCCCGCCATCGACCCCAACGACCCCAACTACGAGGAGGACGGGGCGGAGGGAGGGGCGCGGCGGAGGAGGTGGAGAGGGAGGTGGTTGTTGGGGAGGTGGAGGTCGCCAAGGTCGCCGAGAGCAGGGATGGCGTCGCTAGGGTCGACGTCGCGCCGCTCCTGCTCCAGGAGCAGAAGCTGTAGACGCTTTTTTTTCCTGTTGTTTTCCGGAAGCGTCTCGACTCGGTGTGACTCTGGTGTGTGCTGAGTACTCGGTATGTGCTTTTCACACTCTGAGAGTTACTCCCTCCGTCCCAGAATAAACGTTATTTTAAGTTTTCGCCACAAATTTAACTCGATTTGAATAAAATATGTGCAATATTTATATTTTTAAATAAATTTATTAAAAAATTAGATGTAAAGATCTTTCTAATGATATAAATTATTTAGTATAAATATTTATAGATTTTAATATATAATTATCAATAATTGTTTCTGAAAGTGAAAGCCACACTTATTTTCGCACGGAGAGAGTATAATTTACTCCGTTTGTTTTAAAATGTCTGTCCTTGCGCTTCTTGAGAAACAATCCAGCAATTATATATTAAAAATATTAATATTTATAATATTAATATCTATAATACATAATTAGTATCATTGAAAAGATTTTTGAATTTAATTTTTTAGTAAATTTGTTTGGAGATATTAATGTTGTATATATTTTTTTAAAAATCAAGTCAAACTTGTGGTATGCACACCAACGACAACCGTCAATTTGAAACTACAAGCCATACATCCGTTACATGTTACACAGATCTTCTGTTCATCGTATTTATCTTTTGTGTTATTAGTTGATGATAATGCAATTTCTATTTTCCCTTTTTTATCAATTTTTTTGCACATTCTCTCTGAGATTTTTCATGGGTGGCTTACCTAATCGACCCAATCCTTGAATTTCTTACCGATTAGCCGTGATTAAGGTCTCTTTCATCACTGATTGAGTAGTTAAGTTACATAAAAACTGTTCATTTCGCTGTCTGAATGTTATTCATCCGATGCAAAAGGGGAATGGTACGCCCTGACAGCCGGAGGGAGCTTCACACCCCACGTGACCATCGTGGGCACTGGGGAGGTAAGACGTGTTCCATCATCATCCAGCGGCATGCTTCTCTGTAGACAGCAGCTAGTTTGACATTGCTTGACTAGTGGGCAGTGCTTGTCTTAACGGTGTCGCTGAGCTTTATTGTCGAATTCCTTGGTAGGATATGGCGGCGCGCATGATGTCGTTTTCTCAGAAGGGTCCTCGCTCCGTCTGCATCCTCTCTGCCAATGGGCAATCTCTAATGTAACACTGAGGCAGCCGGATCCATCTGGTAGCACCTTCACCTATGAGGTATGGGCTGTTGAGTGTTCAAGTACTCTTTGTATCTTGTCATTCTTCTTGCAATTCACCGATTATATGTAGAACTTGGATGTCCTCTCTGGACAAATTTGGTGTATTTAGTTTTAGAGTTGTCTATAGGCACCATCAAGCATAGCGACTTAGGTGCCACTGGTTCTTTTTTGTTGAAAAAAAATGTCAACCTTACTTGGATCTTTCATTCGGACCTAGATTTAGCAATACAAGTCACGTTATTTTGACTTGATTGCAGTAAGAATTAAACAGACAAACACTGTCATTGATTCATAGGCAGGGGGGACTATTGTCTCTTCAATTTTGTTTTGTGCCTCTTCCACCTGTGCCTCCCGTATGTCCACTATTGGTTTGATTTATTTCAGGCAACAGAAAGACCTTTTAAAGTTCTGGTTCTACCTGTAAATGCATAGAAAATGTTGAAGGTATAAATGGCCATGGGACTTCTTAAGATATAAATGGCCATGGAACTTCTTAAGTCTCCCATCTGCATGGAAAGTGACAACGTTCATCTCCAGGTTGTTCCATTGCTGTAGGGTCACAAAAATGCCATGCACATGTGCAATTAAATTTGTGGTACGTAGTACTTGTGTTTAAGGGGCACTGATGTGTTTCTGATCTTCAGGGACGTTTCGAGATTCTGCAATTGATGGGCTCCTTCACAATGGCTGAGGAAGGTCGGAAGAGAACCGTTGGGCTCAGCGTCTCTCTTGCTGGCCCTGACGGCCGTGTAGTTGGTGGTGTAGGCACTGGGATGCTGCGTGCTGCAAGTCCTATAAATGTAAATGTAACTAAAAAACCTGAACTAAATTCATGAATGCATTCACACTGAACACACCAGAACACAACATTCATTCCTTGTTGATTCAATGCAATCTGTAACATATCACCAGTTCATGGATTGATTGAAAACATTGAGCTATGTATGGCCTGTTGATTCTCTAACCGAAAACTCAACATGGCAGGTGATCATCGGGAGCCTTCCTGCCCAACAGTCTGAAGCAGCATCAGAGGAGGATGAGCTTGCAGCAGCAGCAGTCACCTGCTGTCCCAGCACTACCAGCACCACCAGCACCGGTGGCTCCCCCTCCTGTACTCATTGCCACCATGCCAATCTCCCAGGTAGGTCCTGGCAACGACTTCCACGCACTGCCACCGTCTGCCGCCCCGCCACCACAATACCATGGCAGCATGGAGCATGGCGCCAACCTGAACACGACAACGGGCCTCACTATGGTTGGCTGGCCTACGAGCTCGCCGCCCATGCCCCACATGGCCTCTCTTGACATCAACGTCAGCTTGACACCCTAGGAGTGGGGTAGAAGAGGAGCGGTTATGGCGGCAACTGGT
This sequence comes from Themeda triandra, assembly GCA_018135685.1. Taxonomy (NCBI): domain Eukaryota; kingdom Viridiplantae; phylum Streptophyta; class Magnoliopsida; order Poales; family Poaceae; genus Themeda; species Themeda triandra. The sequence continues at coordinate 210,763 of JAENPR010001022.1, forward strand.
TGTCTTCTTTTGTCACCTCATCCCTGACAGAGGGACAGGCTGACACATTTTGTTATGTAGGGCATGGCTGTTGAAGTAGATGCTAGATTAAGGATGGTTTAGCCAAGATCAGTAAGATGTGGTAGATGCTCTAATCTGTGTTAAGAGGAGATGCCAGTTTCTCAAAACAGTCGTAAAGACTATTATCCCGTCAGGACGTCACTGACAGTTATCTTAATTCTGCTTATTCCATAATTGTGCCTTTGCAGCTAGTTTCTTTGTCCTGAATTCCCGATGTAGATGTTGTCGATGTTTTATAACCCATGAAAAAAATTACGGGCTATATAATTTAGCGGCGGCAGCTCCTGGGAGCTATGCGTCGCTATAGTGCCGCTGTAGCGCCGCAGGGTGAGATAGCTGCTGTGGCAGAACCTCCTAAGTAATATGGCCCACATACACCTATCATTGTCTCAAAAGACTTCCGACAGCCGTGTATGTGTTCTATAAGACTTATGAAGTCCTGTCGGATGTTCTCAAAGAACCCCGATTGAACCACATTTATACTCATACCGGGATCAACAAAGGAGTAAACTACAACATTACAACATTTGTTACAAAATATATATATATCAGAGAAGAACTATAACATTACTTTTACAAATAATGAATAAGTGATCTTTTTATAAACTTAACTTAAATTGCGGAAGTAGAGTAGAACTAAGAAGACAACTTAGGTAGGACACCTAAGTCACGAGAGAACCAAATCGTGTCGAGCCCAAATGACACAACCATGGTTAGGAGCAACCTGTCAGTGCACACTGCGCAGGGGGTAGAACAAACCCGAGTACATTCAAGGTACTCCGCAAGACTTACCCAACTAAAAAAACACTCAAGGATATCTTGGCTCTTGAGTAGTTGAGCTAGGAAAGGGAAGTTTCGCGAAAAAGCATTACTAATCTTGAATCCTTACTTTCAATGTTTTAACAAATTTATTAAAGCATCAGTTCCATTCATCCTACTCTAGATTAGCGCCTGCTCTATTTGTAGCAATCACATTAAGCATTACACTTGAGATTATTCTTCCAGTTGCTTCCTTCTCGAATCCAAGAGTTACCAAATCCAATTCTTTCATATTTCACTTGATAACTACGATGCAGGGCAGTCGATCAAGTCTCCATAACCGAGAAGCACGACGATTCGAACCGATTTACTCAGCTGAGGATCCCTAAACACACGATATAAGTGGGACTCTAACCCACAATTATATCAACAATACCATCGGACATTCTAGAACTAGGCTCAGCTTCTGCGCCACCCGAGAATACTTGTACACCTTCAATCCGGGACTCGAGCCGACATACGTGGGACTCTAACCCACAAGTATATCCTCTCGCCCACGAGGGTATCCAAGACTCCGCCATCTCGCCACTCCCGGTGCACGGGCTCACCGTACTAGTCCTTAGATTATCCTAGGGTAAAGCTTCTCCGTAGATATGTGAGTAGTTGCAAGGTCTTGATCAAGCAAGACTACAACGAACGGTCCTTAATCGACTTCGATCGAAACACTACATCAAGACTTCATTCCCGATGCAAGTTACCCGACCGGTCTCAATTTAATATCACCATATTCATATGCTCTCATGACCCATCTTTAGGTCCGAGAAGCAAAGATAAACTTGCTCTTCAGGATCGATGATATCAGCCTACACTTCTACCGAGGTCTAAGCATGATTAAGCATCGGAGATCGACCTATACATACTAGTGGGATATCATGATATAAAGTAGATCAAGGAAGATATGCGGGCACGGTGTCAATCAACTCCTACTACTTAACGTACAATACACTAGACTTAAGGTGTAATGCAGAAATAGAAATGGGTTGCATGCTCCAGGGCTTGCCTGCGTTGTAGAGTAGTCAGATTCTAACTGTCAGACTTGACATCACACCATGGATGGTTGACACCAATGCCAGATTAATAACCCCAATATCAATGGTGGTTGACACCTTCTCGAATACCACTGTCGGACGACATCTTCGCATCGACCAGCTCGATCCAATCCTCTCTCGAAATGACTACACGTAGTTAATGAGGCGTGTTTTAGTTTGATGAGCTCATGGCATGAGGCATTATGATGATTTAATGATGACTCAATAATATTAACAAACTTGAGTAAACAATCCTTCATTACATGAAAAAGAGTAATTAAAGCCTAATAACAGGATTAGGGCAAGCTCAAATAATTAAGTAAAGCGCCAAAAGTCATTAAGGGTTAATGACCTAAGGTCATCACTCAATCCAAAAGACACACAAGTCATCAAGGGATCATGTTTAATCATTTTGGTATTATTAATTAATAAGTAAAGCTTATAATTAAGGATATAATTAAACAACATCAAATTAATCCCAAATTTTTATGAGAGACTGATGACATCAAAATAAGACTGCTGTATAAATTTTGCATACTCAGGTTGTATAAATTAAATACTATAAAAAAGACAAATTTTAATTATAATTAAGCATGCGAGAGCAAAATAAATAGGAAACTCAATATTTTATATAGAAACAAAGCCATATTGCGAATCACCATGACACAACATCATCATACAAAGGTTGTGGAACCATATTTTCCATTTATATATTATTATTGTAATTATAAATCATTTATTAAGCTCTAAACAAGATAACATAATAACTCAGTAATATTGTATCAAATGGATATGAAATTTGTACTACAGCACACACATAGCATCAGGAGCATACCATAAAAATTTCAGGTCAAAAGGAACTACACAGCAGGAGATATGAATTTCCCCTCTTTAAACATAAATAAAAGGCATAAATCATAACTATTTATTTTACTACTAAACATGGCATGTTTCATAATTTTAATAAAAACTAGACATCACAAGGATCGCAACAAAATTTGATTCACCAAAATTGGAGTTACCAAACTCCAGATATGAATTTTTGAAGTTTAAGAAAAACTCCTACGTACAGGTCCTCAAGGCACTATTTACCTGAGTCTGTGGTTGAGCAGTTAGGTCCCTTATATTTGTTAAATTGTTGTACGAAGTCCCTGCCGCGAATGAAGAACAGAGGAGGTGTTGACCATGGTGTAACTTGCCAACGGGCAACGGCTGGGTATTTTTCAACACCGTTTGCTCCAGCGGCTTCCTGGCAATCAGGAGAACTCGGTGATGGTCATTATTTGACGGTGGAGGCACGAGATAAGCTCTACCGACGGCGAGGCGGACATGGCAGCGGCGGCTTACGGCTGCGAGGTGGCTGCGACTCAGTCGAGGCAAAACAGAGGGCATAGCTAGAACCGGTGGATCGAGGTGAAGCCGAAGCTCACCTCGGTTGAGGCAGAGGCAAGGTGGAGCTTGGTGGCGGCGATGGCGGCTATGGTGGCGGCGTGAACCGGCTGGCAAGCTCGGCGTTCCCGCGCGTCCTGTGCACCAAACAGAGAAGCAGGGGGGGCATGAGCACGAGTATTATATGGCGACCACGACTGTGAAGACAATGAATAAAAATGAGCGATGGCAAGGACTGCCGGCGGTGGCGAGGCTCACGACGGCGTGCTGACCGGCAGCAGAGAAGATGACCGCGCCTAGGCGATTCCGACAGCGCGAGGGGATTAAAGGGGGCTCAGCGCGTGCGCAATATCTAGGCGGGGTGGATGGTGGTGAAAAATCGAGGCTAGAAGCGACTGGGGTGGAGGATTTTCGTTTGCACGGTGAGGACGACGACGATGACGATCAGAGACGAAACTGGACATGACGTCCACCTCGGGCAGGATAAGGGCGAGCGGCGGCCAAGATGACGAGCTGGTGACACGCAGGGCAGCTCGGACACGTCGAAGCAGGAGGTGGCGAGTTGGGCGTGCCTGGAAGCGACCGGAAGGGCGGCGGCGTCCGTCGGTGGCAAAGCAGGACGTTCAACTCGCGATTTGAAGAAATTACAGAATTGCCACTGGTCGTATTTTCCAATTTACTCCAAAACGTTGAAAAACTCCAAAAAGAGACTTGGCCTAATTTTCAAAGATCTACAACTTTCTCAACTGGAAATTTTTCTGAATCGCCTAGAAATATGAATTTTGAAAACGGGACAAAAACCCTTCAAACAAATATATTGAATAACTTTTGATTTTTCAAAAGAACTTGAAAATCTCTAAAACTATGAAATACTCCTCTTTTCAAACCAAACATTTTCACCAAAAAAAGTTTTCTCAAATTATGGATAGTTTTTGAAATATAGATTTAAAATCAAAAGAGGACATTTTTGGAAATCTGTATTTTCAAAATTATTTGAAATTATTTTAGGAAACTTGAAAAACATTCTTAATAAACTTTGTAGAGCTCATCAAGATCTACAAACTAACCTTTGAACCAACCCCAAATTCTTTGTAGATTTTGAATTAGAGAAAAGGGGGTAAAATAGAGTTTTCGAAATCGGGGTTTCGAAAGGAATTTGAGCTTGACTTGTTTTCTACATTAATCTGCATTAATTGGTTGGTTATTAGTGATCACAAACATCATCCAAGGATATTTTTAGGTCAAAGACCCAATGACACCTTTGGTTGACCAAGTTGACTTGTAAAAATCATTTTAATAAATCTTCTAGTTTGAATTTGAACTTGAAGTGCAAGACTTAAGGACAAGCCCTATAATTCAAATTCATCTTCAAACTTGGAGCTCATTTTTAAATGTTGTACTTGAGTTTATCCCCTACACTTGACAAAAGTCAAATAGGACATAAACCAAGTATTTTAGGATGACATTAAAAATAAGGTTTTTGGTTCAAGTCACACTTTAGGGCAAAAACACAAACAATCTAGGAAAGTAAATTTGTTTTAGTTGGACAATTCAAGGTTGACCTAAAAACACATGATCTGCAAAGCACAACACAACAAGATAAATTTTAGCTTGTTTTATTAACTTAGCAAAAATCACATAGAAAGGCAAGAACTTAAATAAACCTAAAGCATCAACATTTTATGTATAAAACCAAGCACCACGTAAAAGATATTATTAAAACATGAATGCATTTATGCCATGATGCTCAATTACTATTCTTTAATCTTGTAATTAGTTAAATATTAGTTGTTATTAACATCTAGGATGTTACAAATGCTGCTCACGCTATAGCGCCCTCTATAGCGCTATTTATATACAGCTAGGCAAAAATAATAATAAACATTATAAACTAGCCATACATCTCAAACTTGATTCCTATTCCTATCTAGCATTGCATATGCATCTTAAATTCTCCAATAACCATTAACCAAAGAACAGGGAACAAAGAATAGCGTCGATTTTTTTGGGCCTCAATTCGACTGGGCCTCATTTTTTTTGTCAGCCAAATAGCGTCGATTTAGCGCGCTATGGCGCTAATAGCGGCTTAGCGGCGCTATAGCGTCAAATAGCGGCAATAGCGTGGATAGCGTCAAAATGCAGGATATCGTCGCGCCAACTCATCCGGGTCGCTATTAGCGCGCTATAGCGGCAAAACAGCGCGTTATTTTTTTCCAGGTTTATCACCGATAGCTTGTCACGAGGGTACCCGGGACAGTTGTTCGAGCTACGACGGTTTTTATACTGGTTCGGGCCCTTGACTCGTGGTCAAGTAATAGCCTTTACATACAGTCGGCGTTAGCCTTGTTGCGTCGTGTTGATGAGTATTGTGTGTTGGTTCTGTTTTACAAGGGTACCCTCGCAGCCCTTTATAGCTCGTGTGTCCGGGTTCTTTAAGTTCTAGTCAGATTCAAGGAACGAGTCCTAAACTAAGAGTTTCGTACTCTTTCCTATTACAATCCGGCTAGAATTTGAAAATTACACGTAATGTTGTCTTCCATCTTGGCCTTGTTCGGAGGTGAGCCTGTTGGCCGGGCCCAATAGTCTTGTATTCCTTATCCGTGAGGGACCCGAAGGTTCCCCTAACGACAGATGTATATCCCTTGTTTGTGGCACGATTCATAGCTCGAATGCGGTAAGCATCACTAGTACTGCGAGCATCACTAGTAATCTCTGATGATCCTTCGTCCTTATAAAACTGTAATATTGAGAAAAATATAACTTTTTGCTTGCTCTATTAGGCTTTCTATTGTGATAATTGACTCCTAAACACAATGAATATTAAAATAATATTATCTAGGAGTTGATGAGAGGATAAAATGACAAAATTGCCTTTGACTATTATAATACAACTTAATAGTTATCTAAAAAAATTCATAACTTTTATGTATGAAGTAGGATGAAGACAAAATCAGGATGAAGACAAACCTTAATAGTCATTTAAAAGTCATAATCATCTTTATATGACTTCAAATCATGGAAAGTTATGAACTTTCTGGATTGAGGTTGTACTATACTAGCCAAGGGTATTTTTGTCACTTTTAACTTCTCTTCCACACATTACTCAAATAATATTGTCTTAATAGCTATAGTGTCTAGGAGCCAATTAGCACAACTTATGGGAGATTATACAATTCCTATTCCTATGAATTTTCTATAGCCATTCAAACACCTAACTAAATAGTTGTCCAGTGTTTTTGGATCCTACGTTTTGCGAATGCATTCCTGTATAGTTCCTATGCTTTTTTATTCCTATGTTTCTGCAACACCGTGTTCCAAAGAGGGTCTAAGAGTTTTGGAACCCCACTTGCAATCTTGATCTTTTAATAATTTTTTCCACTTCAACAACTTTTTATCTCAACAACGCAACTCTTAGTCCGAAATTCCTGATGCAAAATATTCTTCATTCTTTAGGATTGAAATTTTAAAAATAGTTGAAAATCCAAAAAATATACTTTCAACTTTTTTCAGTCACTTGAAAATTCCTAATATACCAATTTTTTTTCTAATAAATGGGAGGATGCTCTGACTGCATTTGCCCTTGCGTTGTTTTTTTTTTTTAACATTGCACTTGCAGTTGTTGTGCAAGAAGCCTTTCACACATTAAAAAAATGACTTGCTAAAATTTAGGTGCCTAAATTTTAGTTTTCTTTCAGTTGACAGTTATTGCACATGTTTTATACTAAAATTGTAGATTTCGTTCATTGCAATTTCTATAGGCGCAATGTGCAATTTTCAGCACCAAAAAAATAAAATACCCATTAGACAAAACCACAAATTTGAAAAAAAAAAAAAAAAAATGTGTTGACACAAAGACAATTAACAACATTACAACTATTTTTTATAGGAAGACAAGGACAAAAGATTTATATGTCATGTTACAAAGACAAATAACAAATCACAAAAAGGAGCAATCCTAGTTAGTGGTATAAAATAGTTGTGAATGAGATTCTCCACCAACTCTTAGTCCTAGATTCCCTTTTAGAAACAAAATTTTTAAAGCGGTTAACGCACATAACAAATATACTTCAAAACTAGATTTTGTTTAAGAACGAGATTTTGAAACAGTTAATGAGTCTATCAAATATACTTCTAGCTTTTTTTACCGACGCAAAAACTATCCCTTAGTTTTGCTGGGAAGTACTGTAGAGTAGAGTACAGCACTCCGTGTCGAAGATCCTCTAGCTGCCCCTGCAATTGGACTCGCTTCTCGCTTGTATTGTACAGGAGCCCTTGCAACAGGATGGCGAGTTTGCGACACCTGATGGCGCCATTCAGCGGTCGCTACGCGCTGCGTCACGCGGGCCCGTTCCATCCTAGCGGTGGCGCTGTGACTCGAGACGCGTGCTCTAGATGTCGCCGTCTCCTTCTGCCACCTTCGCTCATGTTCTGGACTCCTCCTCCCGTGCCCCCCTCCACCGCTCACCGTATCTCCCCGTCCTCTATAAATTTCCCGCCGGCGACACCGCCCTATCACCAGGCAGAGAGAGAACAAGGCCAACCAGCGCAGCACTTCAGTCCATCAATCACACACCATATCGAATCGATCCTCAATCTCTTCATCCCGAGCACCGACCGACAATGGCCGCGTACATGCGGGGGACGCACCGCGACGAGGAGGGCAAGAAGGTGACGGAGAAGCTGCCGATCCCGGAGACCCGCCGGCCGGACACGGCGAAGCACTTCGAGCGGAAGCTGGAGGAGCAGGGGCTGCACCGCTTCGAGCGCCACCCGGCGAACGCGCCCCGCGGGGTGGGCATCGGCACCCCGCCGCCCAAGTCCGGGCGCGGCGGCAAGTTCACCTGGGAAGGGCCCGGCGGCGAAGTCGAGGACCAGCTCGACCCGCGCCGCCCGCGCTCGACCCCAACGACCCCAACTACGTATACGAGGAGGACGGGGGAGAGGGAGGGGGAGCGGTGGAGGAGGAGAGGGAGGTGGTCGTCGGCGAGGTGGAGGTTGCCAAGGTCGCTGAGAGCAGGGATGGTGTTGCGAGGGTCGACGTCGCGCCGCCGCTGCTCCAGGACCAGAAGCAGTAGACGCTTTTTTTTTTTTTTCCTCATCTGGTGGTGTCGTGATGCGTCTCGACTCTTCGGTGCACCGCGTGCACGTCGACTCTGCTTTTTAATTAATGTACTGTGTATTGTACTGAGCTACTGATCAGTAATAAACCAGTGTCAAAGCAAGTGTGATTATCTTTGTATTTCCAGAGAGTGCCATCGTAGGATTAGGTGCCATCGTGAACGTCCGTTTTTTGGAAGTGTTTATTTAATCTGTCAGCTAGAACTATCGAATTCATCTAGTTCGGCTGATGATGGTTTTCGGAGAAAATAATAAAAAACCGCTCCGTCCTGGCACGACAGGGCAGTTTTTTAAAAGTATATCTATATTAAATAGTAAGAAAAACAAGTATTATAAATTGGTACACATTACCTTGCACAAAGGCTTCTAGGTAAACTAGATATGTTCTTAGGCCCATGAACTTTGTGCTTCCCGATCTTGCCATAGACCTTCGCCGCCCGTAAGTGCCATTAGGCCATCGCCCACCACCGTCGTCCCCGTTAGGCCATCGACACACCGTCATCAAAGAAAGCGCCTTGGCCAACCCGGATCGGGGAGAAGTCCCATGGCCTCGAAGGCTTTGAAGAAAGCCGCAAGAAGGCCAGGATTAAACCACCATGGAAAGAACATCGGCCGAGACAACACCTCGAGCCCCTCTGATCCTGGAACGTAGCTTGTCGTCGATGTATGTCGCGGGGAAATCGAGCTGGATCTACACACTAGATTGCCGAAGCACCCGCAGCCGCCGGTGTACCCTTGACAAAAGAAAGAGCCCCCAAGTCCACCACCTCGCGAAGACGGCAAAACACCGACGAGCTCGAACTCCTAAGCATACCACAACGTGCTCGCCATTGACATCGGACAAAAGCGCCGCCAAGAGGGACCTTTATTCCATGATGTCGCCACCTCAACGCCGCTGAAAACCAAATCTTAGCTATCCTAGGACCTAGCCCCGCTGAAAACCAAATCTTAGCTATCCTAGGACCTAGCCTACAACGCCGAGATGGAACACCACCGCTCCCACCACATCCGAAGGCCGAAGGCCAACACAAGCGAAGGGAAACGGCTACCTCACCGGCGAGAGCACGAATCGCCTCCCTGTTGCCCCACTCAACTGTACAGGGGAGAGGGTTCGAACCTGGCATCGATTATTGCTAGGACAGGCGGTTGACAAAATCCTTTTGTTTTGACCATTTGTTAGTCATTCCTTTGGTGCTTTTTGGTTCGGCCTTAATGGCCCGTAATCAGTTAACCTGGTAAATAACTCAGCTGGTTGCTTTTTCTTTCGTTGCTTCGGCCTATAACCGATCATGACGACGGATGATGACCTGTATAATTTCGTTTCCCCTCCTCTGCGAGTCTTATCCATTCCTGCCCGGCTGCAAGGCATTAAAAAATTGAACCAAACAACACCTTAGCGATAACTTTAACTATTTGTTAAGTAGGAGAAAAATTATTATTAACTAGTTTAAATTCGCTTTGAGTTGACTTAGGACATGAAGATACTACTAAAAGACTTACAACGAAGCACTCTTCAACTTCCTAAGGAGGATGCTATTTTGATACGAATTTGTTGTAAAATAAGGCTTACTAATTAAACTCAACTAACAGAAGTGCCTTGAGCCTTGAGCCTTATGTGTGTCAAAGACAGTCCATTCCTAAACTGCACAAACATTTTTTTTCATCCTGTACTACAGAAACATTATTATTGCCGGTTCATAAACCCCATCACCACTGTCTTTAAATTTCAGTGACGGTTCAAAAAACTCTTATCATCATTGGTGAGAGAGGATGAGGTGGGTCTCCTCGAGGTGGTGACATCCTTTTCTCATTGCTTCCCTTTATCATCGTCATCATCTGATTTTGAGCCAAAGGTTATGTACCATTTGCGCCAAGCCATAAAAGCAGTCGTAATTCTCTCTTAGAACCCTTTGGTTGACATGTGAAACGTAGGAAAAAGTATAGGAATCGAGGTCCTATGGATTGTTTCCTACGATGTCCTTTGTTTTGTAGGAATGTCAAATGATTGAGTCCTATGAATGGCGTTCTTGAGCGTGGTTCCATAGGAAAAATAACAAGAGCTCAGAGCTCTTGGAATGTTTCATGGCAGGAAAGGTTCGTTGGTCCATGCTTATTCGTGTCGTACGTGCCTGGTCGTGTTACTTTTGGCGGGAAACCACACGCTTCTTCTTGGGCCCTAGCCACATCCAATACGACAGCAGATCATGAGGCCGTGAGAGGCTACCAAAGGCCTCCTTGTGTACTTACCCATGGTTCCTGTGGATTCCTTTGTCTCACCTGTGATACCAACCAAAGGCTCTCCTATGTATTTTCCTATGGATTTCATTTCTATAGGATTACAAGAACATGCCACCTCAAATCCTTTATTTTTCCTACCCCTATCCTTTTTCTATCCTATGTTCGAAAGGAGCCCTTTGTAACCGCCTATGGGGATATTCGACTTACAAAATATTTGTTATTGACGAGTGCATCAATTGTAACCTTGGTTAGCCTATGGGCAATGAATGACAATGTAAAATAACCCTTCGCTAGGAGAATGAGTGTGACCTATCACCACCTTGGTCTTAAAGAACCCATGCTCTATGTAGCTTGCAAGGAGTTGGTTTGTGTGAATCCATGGGGAAGCTAACGGGTGTATATCTTCTTCAAGAAGAGTTTCCTGATCTTGGTCGATCCTTTACAAGCTCATCGGTACTCTCAGGGAAAATGAATGTTTCTTCAGCTTCTCCCAACTTTCTTTTTGTGAATACAACTATGAACTACTCCTTCATTCCATATTTAGGCTCTTTTAGCTTTTATTTGTCCTATGTCAAACTTATATAGATTTAACCAATGCAAACTGGCATTGCAAAAGCTAAAACAACATCAATATGGAATGGAGGAAGTACAACTAAACACTGAAGTTCACATCATCTAACAAAGTTTTGGATTAATAACAATGCTTCAGACTATATATGCGAATTACTATTTAGAAGCTTTTAACCTGTTTTCACAATGCACATGAAAAGATTTTTTTTAGTTAAAAAATAGTAGCATGTTAGCAGTCATGTTCGTCCCGTTTTCGAAAGGGGGTCCGGGAACAGAAACTTGGATATCATTTTATAACATGGGAATGAACATTCGCGTTTCTAGAACATTGTCCCTAGAATTCAGTGCTGCAAAAGTTTATAGAAAAATGATTGGTCACACTGAGATCCACAACTCCTATAAATGGCTTTGGAAAAGCAAGGTGCAACCTAAACATAAAGTGTTCTTCTGGCTTTTGATCAAGGATAGGCTAAACACCAAAAACCTGCTGAGGAGAAAGAATATGCAGCTTGATTCCTTTCATTGTGCTCTCCGTAACCATCTTGTGGAAGAAACTGTTCAACACCTCTTTGCAGACTGTGCTTATGCAAGGATGTATTGGGATATTGTGGGGATTGAAATCCCTGATGGCAGGTCCTTCCCTGAGCTGTGTACTGCGCTGAGAGTTCAGTTCAACTCGGCTTTCTTCATGGAAACTATGATCCTGATGAGCTGGACCATTTGGACAGCTCGGAATGAGCTCATTTTCAATGGACTTAATAGAAACAGAGAGTCCAGTGCCACTTTCTTTTTCAGGAACTAAGGTTGATCCGGTTCAGACTGAAGCAAGGCCAGGAAATTCAGTTCAATCAATGGATACATCACCTAGAACTGCTGTCGATCTAGAGATGATCTTCTTTGTCTCTTTGTATCTTAACTCTTTTACCTCCCTCCCTGGTTCGCCCCTGTAATTTCTCTTTTTGTGTTTCTCTTTTTTTTTTCTTTCCCTTGCCTTTTGTAACTTGTGAACCTCCTTTTTAATGCATTTCACTGTAGGGGCCTCGGCCCCTCCAGATTCGTCAAAAAAAAAAGTGGAACATGGGAACAAAACATGGGCGTTCCCTTTCCCTGGCTGCTAAGAGCATGCATGAGTAAAAGAATGGCCGTCCCTGATGCACAATAAAAGAATGGTCCCTTACGGCAGACACTACGTAAGTAAAAGACAAAAACTCTTGAAACGTTGACTCTGCGCTTTTGGGAGAAGAATATCCAAACTAAAGCTGAAAAAAACATATATGCAGCCAAACTAAAACCATGTTGCAAGTATATACGTATTAGCTGGCCACGCTGACGAACGACCAATCACGCATGATTATTCACATCTTTGCAGCTTGTGTGTATATAATGACGACCGAAATGCCGGACCTGCCGAGAGCACAACACTACTGTGCTACACCAATTGTTGGTCACGCGTCGCCATGGCCGAGCAAGAGGCCGCCGCCGCAGCCGTCACAATTGCGGAGGCTAAAGCCAAGCTTCTCGTGGAGCGGTTGGTCGGAGTAACCAGCGACGACCACGAGCGCTTCCTGTTCAAGATCAAGGATCGCTTCGACCGGTGCGCTTCTTCCAATGCATATGCATTACGCGTGCATGTAACATATGCATGAGTATATAGATAGATCGATATATATTGCATCGATCATCAGCTACATCTATATATCTTCGATCTTATTGGTAGCGTCGGCATGGAGCTTCCGACGGTGGAGGTGCGCGCTGAGGATGTGGAGGTGGAGGCGGAGGCCTATGCCAGAGGACAGGCGCCGGCGGCACCCAACATCTTCAACTCCATGACCAACACAGCCCTGGTATTACATGTACATGTACATATTTTTTTTTTTAAAAAAACAAAGTGAACTTAATTAAGCAACAATCCTGTTGTGTTTATCTGTTGCTTATTGGAAGGGCGTTGCGGACACTTTGCATATGCTACCCAGCAATTGGAAGACCAAGTATACCATTCTGCATAAAACCAGTGCCATCTTCAAGCCACGCAGGTTTTGTATCTAGACTAGGCTATATGTGTGTTTTGATTTTATACGTGTTTTGATTTTATTTTGAGTAAGACATCATGTTGCTAAATCGTTACACTTTTATTCATTCGATGCATATTTCATTTTATCAACTTAATTAATAACTGAACTTATAGCAATTCCTTTTTCTTTTCTTCAAGGATGACTCTGCTGTTAGGATCTCCAGGATCAGGGAAAACCACATTGCTCAAGGCATTAGCTGGAAAGCTGGACTCTGGAATCAAGGTCATTATTTAATTAAGTATCCTAAAGTCGTATATACATGGCATGTGGAGCCACTAACTGATATGTACTTAGCATAGTCTGTCATTATAGATGTACCTAACTAATTAACGTGTACTCCCTCTTGAATAAAAGGAAAACGTGTAATTGTTTTGTGATAAAGTCATAAGGTTATTTTTTTTATAAATTTGTGAATTTTATACTAGAAGTATAATTACAATGATGTACATATATGTTTTTATTAATAAAATAAAATAGTTCAATTTTTAAAACTGTTACGTGTCATAGTAGTATAACGTTACAAGATTCATAAATGTACTACAATAAAATTTAGTTAATCAGATCCACATGGGAGTGGTTATTACATACACCATCTATTACAAAATAAGGTTGTTTTAGTTTATTTTTTCTGTAAGTCAAATTTCTCTAAATTTAAACAAATCATAGAAAAAATATGCTTTGACATGTACAACATCAAATTAGTTTAATTCAATTCATAGTGAAAATGTGTCTTGACATTGCATTTATTTAGTATTGTATATGTTTATATTTTTCTATATATTTGGTCCAATTTCGATAATTTTAATTAATCAGCACATGACTAAAACAAGCTACATTTTAGAACCAAGAGAATAGTTTTAGTGAGAAATACTACCTCGCATCCAGAAATATAACAGATAATGGTTGTGCACCTAGATAAGCCATAATCTCTTATACTTAGGATAGAGGTAATTGTTTTTAAGGAGTGTCAGTTGTGACTTATATTAGTACCCGCTTTTGAAGTTAAACCCATGGACTACATTAGCAAACAACCATTGTATCCAATCAATTTTTGCTATGTGTACAATAGGTTTCAGGGAAGATCACTTATAATGGACTTGAGATGAACGAGTTTGTCCCCGAGAGGATAGTCGCGTACGTAAGCCAGGATGACCTCCACAGTGGGGAGTTGACAGTAAGGGAGACACTGGCCTTCTCTGCAAAATGCCAAGGTGTCGGTGATTCTTACGGTAATTACACTTCTTTGCTCCATTTAATTTTATTTATCGTGAGTTCGTAAGTATGTATACCTAATAATGTTTTGGAAAACAATTTAACATGGTCTCTAAAGCACAATTTTGATCATCATTTTCTATTACATTTGAATGAGCATCTAACAAAATTATGATTTTCCACGGAGTCGGAAATATGATTTTTCTCCTTAGGGGTGTGTGTGTGTGTGTGTGTGGGGGCATTAGATTTTTTTTAAAAAATACTCTTTTTTTAAAAAAAAAAAGGTTAAAACTCCAGAGCCTTAGGGGGATCTTAGCCCTCTCCCCTTTTGTCTCCACCACTATTTGTGAAAGTAGGTTTTAGGATAAATCTGTGGTAATCCAAAGTTTATAAACGAAATAACCTAAAAGGTTGATTACATATGTATTTATTAACCTGAGAAAGCAGTAGTTTAGGAGGGAAAACATGTATGAAAGTGAGGTAGATTTATTGTTTATTACAAATAAATGAGCTTAAAGAAACCATACACACACAAAACAACAGACATGTTCCATCACCAACACAAAGAGTTATGTCAAAAACATTATTATCACCCCCACCTCTTCCACTAGATCCACACTGCTGCCTCTTTGCCATGGCTCATTGCCACCTCAGTTACTATCTTCGTTGGATCCAACCCACCACAAACACCACATATGAGAATGAGAGAGGGCGAGGAGATTACATTAATATCGAGACGAGAGGGAGATAGAATGAAGGGTTTACCTTGTCTAGATTCTCCACATCGGATCCAGAAGGGTGTGAGGCCATGTCGTTAAGTGCCCCGCTCCCACAGCGGAGTACTCCTCCTTTGCCGATTCTAAAGGTGGCGACTCCCTCGACCGTGTTGTTGGCGGCTATGCTAGTTGTGTGCACTGTTAGACCTCATCGCCACAACCTTGACCGTCGGCCATGCCTTGCTCACCCCCACCACCACACCCTTGAACGATAGGCTATCGACCATAGAGGAGAGAGCCGGGGGGGGGGGGTGGCGACACATTCAGGAGCAACGGGGATATGAAGAGGATCTAGGAGTGATGGGGACAGTGGAGGAGAAGTCCGAGTGCTAGTAGCGGAGAAGCTAGGAAAAAGACGCTAACAAAGAAGTTAGCCTCTAAAAACAAACTATATTTTTAGATGTAGGTCTTTTAAGAGGTTTAGCTTGTTAATCGATTAACATAAATTGTTTGTCTCCATAAATGGACCACTCGCCTATGCATTTTGCTAGCTATTTCTAGGGACAAATATATTTGTTGACGACTTATGAAAAACCATCATGTCTCCTAAAACCTTTTTTGTTGGGGGTGTATTTTGGACATAGCTAGGAGTGAGAAAACAAATTATTTCGTTGCTTGAGCAGTAGTTGAGCTTTGTTTGGACATACCAAGTAAGAGTCAATCCACATCGTGGTAGGAAAATATAGTACGTCATGGTATATATATATATACCAACTGATTTCAACTTTTTGTGTCAATGCATCAAGCATCAACTGGCCGACTAATATTTCCTTCAAAAGGAGGGTGCAACCGTCACACATGTAAGGTCATGCATTATGACTTTCTTGGAGGGTGAACCGAATAATATTATATGTGCCGGCGGCCGGGCCGTTAATTTCTTGATTTTCTTATGGTCTGTTTACTCTAAACTGACGCATGACCCCGATCTACTGCTTAGATTTGCTAACTGAGCTCATGAGAAGGGAGAGGGAAGCAAGCGTCACACCCGATGCAGACATCGACATGTTCATGAAGGTCAAGAACTACCCTAACCATGCCCTATTTTGTTTATTTAATGTAACAGAGGAGCCTATTAACGTCTCCTGGAGACCCGATGTGTAGGGTCTGTTTGGGTGTAAGAATCCGTTCTGATTCTCATAGTCACTACAAACACTTCCGAACGCTCTATTGAGAGAATCTTTTTTTACCAGAGAATAGAATCACCTCTAGTTGCTCTGGATTCTTTTTTTTTTTTTCCTCTTTGATTGATCCTCTTCAAGTGAAAAAAATTAAAAATGGTTGCTTTTGATTTGTTCTTCGCACGTAAATAAAAGAATACCATTTTTTAGAACTTATATATTTTTATGATTTTTCATGTAAATCAATAGTTTTCGCCACCCTTCAAGAAAGAATCCGATCACCTAGCCAAAGATTTGGGAAAGCGACTCTAATTCACCAAAACCGAAAGAGAATCTAGATCTCTAGCAAACAGATCCGTAATGGAAGAGATCGTTCGATTTTGTTGAGGGAACACAACATATATAAGACGATGTATATAACCCTCACATATTATTTTCTTTTGAGTTAAGTTAGACTAAGGTCTTGAATTGTTGTGGGCTTTAATGGACCTAGATCTGGTGTGGTGCTAGATTGCAGGTATAGCAAGCTAGGTCAGATCTTATATGCATTCTGACAATGCAAGAACCTTCGCTTGCGGATGCCATAATGTGGAACGTAAAATGGAGACTGTGCATAAGAGGGTGAATTAAAACTAATTTTTTTCTTGATTCTCTCATTTTGGTGCCTTTTCCTCATTGCAAAAATGTAGGAGGTCCTAGAAAAACAAAGGATATCTTTAAAAATACATTTGAAGCTAATCAACGTTTAGATAAAATGCAATATAGATATTAAATAAACAGCAAGGTATGTGGATCCTTATTATCTTTATCTTATCTATAACTCTAATCTAATAAGGCTACACCTCACTAGATGATTTCTCTTCATGCAAGATGTCCATATCATTCTCCACTAAATATCTCACTAGATATTCTATCTCTTCTTCATGCAAAGTAGCCTACCAAATAGCTAAACCGCACTATATATCCTACTAGTTCTAAGCATTTCTTAATATCCATGGCATAGTGTGCCAGCCTTGCACACCAATGCTTCAACATTTTTAAACCAGTCAAATAGATTGTTGTCATGTTTAGTTAAACCGTAGTTTCACTCTTGCAGGAATCCGCAAACTGTGGCAGGAGAGATGTAGTTACAAACTACATAATGCAGGTTCGATTCTTGAACTTTTCGTTGAGCATAGATCATGAAAATTTGACCAAAAAAAAAAAAGCATATGGGAGCGTTTGTTTGCCTAGCTGGGATATGGGCCATTGAGCCCAGGAGGTGCAACCTGAGCAGTTTTATTTACCTGGATCAGCCCACGAGCTCCCAAGAGCACTCCTGGGCACAGCTCTGGTGGATCGAAAAAATTCGGTAATGCTCTGGTTAAAACGTTCGATCATCGAACAACCGAGTGGCTCGGGCCTCGGCCCACCACGCGCACTGAGCCGCCCACGTGCCCCCTCCACTTCGTCTCCTCGTCATTTCCGTCGCTCCCCAACCACTCTCGCTCGCGGACAGCTCCCGCTCCTCCGCTGCTCTCGCCGCGCGCACCCTCTCCCTTCTCCGGCGCCGCCTCCACGCCGGCGCCGCCTTCTCTCTCAAGCTTCCCCGAAGCTCTCTCTCGCGCCCTCTTTTTTTTTTCCCATCCAAAATGTGTGCCACCCGGTTGGGGCCTCCACCACCGGAGGAGGCGGATGCGGCGGCGGCCATGCCGTGGATCCGCGGATCCGGCCGCGGGCTGCGGATCCGCCGGATCCGCGGCGGCGGCGGCCGCCGTTCTCCTCCCTCCTTTTTTGCACCACCGGGCTCCATCTCGGGGCCTGGGAAGCGGGTGGCGCGGCCATGGCGGGACGCTAGGGTTATTGCGGGATCCGGCGGCCGCCGTCGGGTTCGGCGCGGATATCGGCGACGGTGGCGCTGGATCCGCCGGGTCTCTCTCTCCCTTCGCGGCCCACCACATCCGTGCATGGAGGCCATGGCGAGATTAGAGGTTGGTTGGCCATTTTCCGGTGAGGTAGGTCGCGCGAGATCCGGATCTCGAGGCCTCCTTCGCTTTCTTCTTCTTCTTCCCCACCAGTTCTTCTTTTTGTTTCTTTTTTCCTTTCTCTTTGTTTCAATTTATTTTCCAGGTAGTTTCAATAGCACCATTTGTTGTGTTTCAGGATCTGAGGTCTTCTCCCTTCTTCTTCTTCTTTTCTCTTCCGTGATTCTTCTTCTTGTTTCTTTTTCAACCTTTTCTTTGTTACAATTCGGTTTTCTCGTTAGTTTCAACAGCGCATTCACTTTTTGTGTTGTGTATCTGTTTTTTTGTTTTCCCCTTTTTTATGTTTCAACTTCGTTGTTCTTGTTGTTTCATACGATTTTTTTGTGTGTTTCAAAGCCATTTTAACGCCGTTTCAATTTACGGTTTTAAACTGTTTCACTTTTTGTTTTGTGTTTCGTAGGCACTGCAGCCATGTTGTTATTTTCATTTTCTCAATTTGTTTCATTTTCATTTTCGCAAGAGGTTAGGGGTTTCAAGGGTTTTAGATTTTTTTGTTTCAAAATTCATGTTCACGGTGTTTCAAAAATTATTTTCATGTTGTTTCTTTTGTTCGCTTCAAATTGTTTCACTCATGTGTTTTTGTTGTTTCTTTTTTTTTTTTGAGAGAGGATGGTGGTCATGTTGGGCGCTGGCGGCGGATCGTCCGCGAGGGCCGATGATGAAGGAGCGGGGGCCATGCGGGGTGTCGCGACGGGCGGCGAGGGGCGCCGTGTTTCGCGGGGCGTGTCTTGCGGGGGTGGGCATGTGCGTGTCCGTATCCGTGTGTGCGCCACGTGAGGTTGATGGGCCGGGCCCGCTAGCGACGAGCGTTCTACGATAGAACGTTCGATCGCTAGCAGGACCCAAAAAATTGAGTTCCTCGCTCCCGCTCGCATTGACTCCCATCTCGCTTGCGTTAGATTCTTGTCGGGCCTTCCTCCATCCCGCGCGCACGCCGCCCTGCCCAAACGTCGCCGGAGCACCGCCACCGCCGCGCCGCGCGGGCTGGAGCCACCTCCGGCCATGCTTCTCGCGCGGGTGTGCAGCTCCTTAAGCCACGGGTGTTGCCTCGCCGTGCCTGAGCTGTGAGCTCGGCCCAACCTGTTCCGCCAGTGAGGTGCTCGATGAAATGCCAATGAGGTGCTCGATGAAATACTCCTGCTCACGCGGCAGGCTTGGAGCCTAGACTTTTTAGTAGTTGTTCGGTTCGCTTTGGTTAGCTGGCAACCCCAGTTTTAATTTCCGCACTTGTAAGACTGAACCGTGTTGGCTTTCAATAAAAGTCGAGGTAACTCTTTCTAAAAAAAAAAAAAAAAAAAAGAAGAAGGTATGGTGGTAAGAGTGGCTGATTCCTGATGCAGGGTAATCATACACGTTGAGCTAGGCAAACAAACACCATCTCCCCTCAGCCAGTCCCTACTTCGTCCAGGCAAACAAACAACCCCAGTTGCATCTCCTGGGGCTGCCTCCTGCTGCCCAGGCCCGGCCGGCACGCGCTTGCCGCCCTAGTCCAGGCAAACAAGCACGCACACAGGCCACAGTTCCTTTAACTGCTGTACTAGTCTACTGAGTACTGTCGCTACTGCAGATCCTTGGACTTCAGCTCTGTGCAGATACGTTGGTAGGAAACGATATGGCAAGAGGCATATCTGGTGGGCAAAGGAAGCGTGTAACAATAGGTATGCCTGTTAAATACTTACATAGAGCTCCGATCCTATTCAAACTTCTAATAGCATGGATTATTATTGTTAAAACTACTTAACTGTTCTTGGCATGCAGCTGGCAAGCAATGATTATTAGCCAGCCTTTAACAATCTGATGCCATCTGAAAAACAATTTGTTGTCTAATTGGCAGTTTTGTAGCTGTGATATTTGACAGTAACAGAACAACAGATTTCCGTGTTTACATATATATGATACATTTCTTTGGATTGCGTTTGACTCTCAGCTGTGTTGCATCCTCGGATGGTAAGGCTGGAACTTAGTTCCATTAAAAAATATAATACCTTGCTTGTTACAGGAGAAATGCTTGTTAGTCCGGCGAAAGTGCTATTAATGGATGAGATTTCAAATGGCCTTGACAGTTCAACTACATTCCAAATTGTGAATTCGCTTAGGCAGTTAGTGCAAATCCTCTGGCAGGACAGCCGTCATCTCCCTGCTGCAACCAGCACCCGAAACATAATGATCTTTTTGACGATCTCATCCTGCTCTCAGAGGGCCATGTTGTGTATCAGGGTCCCAAAAGAGGACGTGGTTGAGTTCTTTGAGTCACAAGGCTTCAACTGTCCTCACAGAAAAGATATTGCTGACTTCTTGTTAGAAGTAGGTTAACTCTTTGCTTCAGATATCTTATTAATTTTCATTTAATAATAGGTCCTAACAGACTGTCATGTCTTTCTTAATAGGTGACTTCAAAACATCAGGAACAGTACTGGTCAGTGGACAGTGAACCTTATCAGTATATCAGTGTTGAGCAATTTTCAGACGCCTTTCAAATGTTTTGCACTGGGAAGTCATTAAGAAGGTTCTTCAAGTGCCATTTGACCAGAACCTTGCTTCCATTGCTGCTCTTACCACTTCAAAATATGATTTGAGAAAAGGGAGTTGTTCAAAGCTGTATTTGCTAGAGAAGTCCTGTTTATGTGGAGGAACCCATCCCCCTACATAGTCAATTTTGCACATGTGAGTTGATATATTTTTGCATAGTCCAAAAATATTTATGCAACATATAAAAAAGAAGAGAATGACGAGTATTAGAAACTAGTAGGCACCCATTTTTGAGCTCTAGAATACTTGAACATGGGGGTAGGGACTGTACAAGTGTAGAGTGTCCAAAAACTCAGCTATGCTTGTAGGCCTATAGCCATCATGATCAATGGTATTTTGGCATTTCCTTCAAATATAAAGCACAATCTAGTTTTGAATACTAATGTACAAAACCTTTTATAGATTGGAAATACAAAGCTGATGTTATTTCATAGATAATACCTTTTTCTTTTTCAAGATGATATATTTTTGTAGAATTTGAAGTTTAAGTCATATATTGGAAACTGTGTTAATTTCCTTGCAGATTTGTATTTGTGGTTGGAAGAAATATGTCAGAAAACAATAAAAGTAGAGCCCATTTGTGTAATAAAAAACGCTTTGTTTTACATATCATCAAACCGCGCAGAACAATATAGGGCATATTGTTCACCGAAGAACTGCATGAAACAACAACTTTATAATAATGTTTTGTCTCTTGTGACAGATCGCTGTGCTAGCGTTCGTCGCATCGACCATTTTCTGGCGTAGCAAATGCACCGTGATTCAGTTACTGATGGAGGGATATACTTGGGACTGTTGTTCTTCTCTGTAACTGAATCCATGTTCAGTTCATTAGGTGATCTTGGTGCTGTCGGTCATGAGGTTGCCACTTTTCTTCAAGCAAAGAGATGCTTTCTTTCCAGCATGGGCCTACACTTTGTCTACATGGATTCTTAAGATTCCTATCACATTTATTGTAGTTACAATCTGGGTTGCTATTACCTACTATGCAGTTGGTTTGGACCCAAAATGTTGGCAGGTGAGCATTTTAGATGGTGATTAGTCATGTTGGTTAAAGTATATACTCAATTTACACAGCTCAAAAATTGGCTGAGACATTTACAATGCTTATAAATCTGCATTAAGGTACCAATGCTAACTTTTTTATCAAACATGGAGGATACCTGCAAACCTTTTATTAGGGGTGACAAGAAAGACTGGTCCTTTCTTGTTCCCCAAGGGGCAAATCTTAAAACCGAACACACGCGCTCACAAGGCATACAACACACATCCTGCCAAAGGGCACTAAACAAAAGAGCTCGCCACTTAAACATGAGAGGAAAATAACCAGAGATACACATTCTAGTACCGCAGGAGCATTCCTAGTGGCAGAGCATGCCAGTAAATCAAAGGGAGGATTCAAGTACCTGTGCTGGGCTGCAGCTACATATGATTCTTTGTATTTTTACTATATGCAATGCTTATCGTGTTCACTTCATGCCCATTTTATTCATCTTAATAAGAAAACATTCCGGATTTGTTTCAGGCTTTTCAAACATTACAGTCTGTTAATAGCAGTCAGTCAGATGTCATCTTCCCTCTTCCGTTTGATTGCTGGAGTCACAAGAAACATGTTTGTAGCAAACATATTTTCACAATTGTCGATGCTTATCCTTCTACTTTTAAGTGGATTTATAATTTCAAGAGGTAAATATGCATTTAGTAAGCTCTTGCAATGTTGTTCACATTTTCCCCTCTTTTATTTTCTAATCACAGTTCTTTCTACTTCAGATAATCTGAACAAGTTTTGGATGCTTGGCTACTGGGCCTCACCACTGATGTATGCACAAAATGCCATTTACCACAACTGAATTTACAGCTCATCAATGGAGTAAAGTAATTATACTACCAGCAAACTAGAAATTTTTCATACTTGCCCAGAATAGAATAGAGAGTTAACGAAGTTTTCCTTCTAGATACTTCCTGGATCAACAGAATCACTGGGGACAACTGTCCTGAAATCTCGTGGGCTATTTTTTGAACAAAGTGGTACTGGATTGGCTTAGGTGCACTGGTTGGGTATATATTTCTCTTCAATGGCCTCTACACTGCAGTTTCTACGCACTTCAAATGTGTGTCCATATTTTTCATGTACATTGCATGCTATATAGACTTATGTGTAGTTTGACAAATTTTGAGGTGAATAATTGCATTTTACAGCTCCTGCTAGAACCTTTTCATCTATACCTAGAAATGCTCGAGACGTAAAAGTGGAGAAGTTGAGAAATGGTGCTCCATCAATGAGATTCCATAATAACATAGTAACAGACAGCGAATCTTCAAGTTCTGTAAAAAAAATATGAGGGTAACACTTCCATTTGTGCCACTCTCACTTACCTTTGAGAACATAAGATATTCAGTTGATGTGCCGAAGGTAAAACACACATCTTCTCTTATCATACAAGAACAATATTTAAGCATAAGTTAGCAAAATGTTTGTTTCCTTTTCTTCCAAATGTTGCTATTTTATCTTTTGAATGAATGCTTCCAAACATACTTTGTTCTTCATTGTTTCAGGTTAATAAAGCACAAGGTGAGATAAATGATCGTTTGGAGATACTAAAGGGTGTGAGTGGTTCCTTCAGGCCTGGTGTGCTGACTGCATTGATGGGCGTCAGTGGTGCTGCAAGACAACACTGATGGATGTGTTAGCAGGAAGGAAAACCGGAGGCTACACTGAAGGGATAATCAGTGTCTCAGGCTACCCAAAGAAGCAAGAAACCTTTTCTCGTGTATTTGGATATTGTGAGCAGACAGACACACATTCTCA